>JAQFYU010002366.1:0-12077 GCA_034694905.1 Ceratophysella granulata
TGTGATATAAATTTGGTTCAAATTGGATGCGATTTCGATACCCCTCCCAATTGTCCGGACAAGCGGCCCAGGTCTGAAGTATACCGTGTCATTTTGTTTTGCGTCATGCAGATGTCAGACACACCAAGTAAACATGCATCCTGGTTGTATGCGCTTAGTGAAAAGTTAATATTTATTTCATGAAATTCAGCTGATGTCACCGCCATTCGAGTTCAAGTTTAACCAAATTTTGCACAATGCTTAGAACAATGGCATGTGATGTAAATACATGTTACCTGTGAGATAGGTTATGATTGATTGTGATTTACTATCGTTTAATAAAGTTCGAACGCACGGGCGACGGTCATTACTTACCTACAAAATTGCATATCTCTGGCGTGTATCATGGTACATACTTTGATATCCTATCTCTTTGTTTGTTGAGGCTTTTCTGCACGGAGTGAGTCGGTCTGTATTGTAATTGCAAGGATGATTGTGCGAATGTATTATGTGTAATGTTGTACTTGGAGAATACGATGGGAACTGCCGAGCAGAATGCATAGTGTAAAACTTTGATCTGACGCTACAAATAATGCTCTTCTTTGTTTGCTGGGTTGGAAGTTCATAAACTTTGTTAACTAATCCTTTCCTCTATTCTGTCATTCCCAGACTGAAGCATGTCGAGTGAAGTTCTCCTTCATCCTTCATGGATCCTTCAAGCATCATCTTTTCGTTTACGTCTGGTTCAAGTGCTAACTCTTCTGTCCGCTGGAACTTCTGCTCAGTCGTTCTGAATTCGTGAACAAGTTAATAACAATAAAACAGAATTATGAGTCTGTCCGGAGGAAAAACTGGAAGTACTTCGCGGCTGAGTGGCCCAGTGTCAAGATTTTGTGACTATTTTGTAATTTGTGGACTTGACTATAACTCCGGACTTGAAGTTCAACAGTCATATGAAGTCGACGGAACTAGTAAGTAAATTATTCTAAGTATCTTCTGATAACTTCTTCCATTTGTCGCGGATTGCATGTAGTACAGAGTACAGATATCGTCCTCAAAGTTTCTGATAAGAATTCTGCAAAGCAAAGGTCAATATTGTGCAGTCTGCAGTCATTGATCCTTTTCGGATACTTGTAATGCATAGCGGTCTAGGTTTTACTCAAATACCAACTGTCATTTGAATTCCTTGAACAATATCAGTGAAATGATGCGTCGAAAAGAATTTGCAATGCAATTTATGTTTTGCTTTTGAAAACAAGTCGACTCGACTAGTTCTAAATTGCAACAATTTCTATTGCCAAAGCTCATCAAAACAGGCAAATAAAGTGACATTTATCAGTAACTTCGAAGGATGTTTTGCAACGTTTCTCCAATTTTCGCAAATACAAAAGCCTCTAATGTAGCTGCAAATACAACGATACTTATTCAATTTTCAATTTTGTATCTCTATTTTTGAGTATGTTCGGTAAAACTAAAAGTAAATTAAATTAAGTATACAAGGAATTTGTCGAGCGACAACAACAGCGGAAAACACACTCTGATCTCACAGCCGTCGGACTAACCTACACAGATTCTAATTACAAAAGAACTCGATGATGGTAGGCTATTAATTATGGAAAGTACTGTGGAACGGGTTACCGATTCTATCCAAAGTTAAAGTTAAGATAATTTCCAAGAATTCTAATGTAATCTAATTGTTAGAGCTCTATATTTCATTCCTATGTATTCCGGTAGTACGATATTCAATTCAGTCTGAAATCCCCAATACTTACATATTTTTTTCTATATTTACGAATTACGAAGGAGAAGATAGAGGTTCACGATAGCTCGTTGGTTTAGTTGAAAGTGAAATTATAAAATACAAGCATACGAGGAATGTTTCCTATTGACTCAGAAATGGCCACATACTGCTGAATTGTGGAAATACGTGAATACTTTCCAATTTATTTATTGACCAAGCGACTCAAGTGAGTTGGTGCAGTTTACTTTGTAAAGCAGATCTGGTTAGGTTTTTTGCCAATTGTTGACAAAAAAAATTGGATAAGAAGCAGTAAATTTCAAATTACATACAACTAACTACAAGAAAGATGTGTAGAGTGAGACGGAATTGGCAATAATTGGAAACACAGGAGGAAGTAGAGACGATTCACGTCGTGAAGCATGTAATATGGAGCACAGACTTTTGGTGTAAAGAAAAGACTGTTGTCATGTTGTTCAGCTGAAGATAAGCAGACGAATTTAGTGTTCTGTGCATGTTCTGAAATGATGAAATCGAGTGTTGATTGTCTCGACTCGACTATCTTGGTACACTGTCATTTCTTCTTGCAGAGAAAGGGAGCTCAAACTTGTAGGAATTTAATTAGGAATCAGGTAGCACTAAATACAAAATGGTCATAGAAAGAAAGTATTCCTCGTTCCACCACCCCTTTCCGACCTTCATGTGAACTGGAGTGGAATTTTCTTTTTTGTCCTCTTTGAGCGGAAAATCAAAGCTTTCGTTTTTCTTTACGCGTCAATGAGAATGTAAACACAGGAAGAAGTAGTAAGTAGTTGTTCGTACAAAACGAATATTAAATAATACCTGGTTGGTCCTACTGGTCATTCTACTGATTCCTCAGAATCGGCTAAATTCATTGAATACTTGAGACGACTTTCAATTTCAATTCTCAATTTAAATTTGATTGAAATATTCCAATCATGACATGACCTCAGTAAATTCTTTAAAAAATATTACGCTGAGCTTCGTCACAATTTTAAAATCTGGAAAAATAGCTTTCAGTTTCTGAAATAATTCAGTTCGGATTGCCGTCTGCCGTCATGTAAAATACAATGTCTTATACCAAGATGAAACTGTATTTTAGTAACTGCTGCGGCTCTATTTCTGTGCTGTTGTGTTTGAGTGGGGTGTTCTTTGTGTGAGATTTAAGCTTTGATTTGGATTATGCGATTTCCATCCAATCCAAGTAGGGTTGTTAGTTGTAACTTGTAACTTGATGCTCGTTCTCTTTTTTGCTCTTCTGTTTTCGGTTCATGTATTCTGTTGGTTAATTTAACTCATAATAGTTTATCGCTTACACATCATGGTGTGTTTGTTTAGCCAAAATCGCTTCAGTCCGCAATATCCAAAAACACATCCTAGTCCTGGATGATGGTTGATGATTCAACGTTTAATTAAATATTGAATTGTAATTAATACATGCTACACGCAATATTGGACTATAAAAACTTCTATGAACTAGAAGCACGCGTGGAATTTAAGACTACAGTATGCGGGCACACGGTTCGAATTAAATATTCAGACTCAGACTAGACCAATAAATTCCAAGGAAAGCTCAGCGTTCAAATAATACTTTAGATCATACTTGTCATAGGACGTAGATTCTGGGCTACTGTATAAGATTAAATGATTCACTGTTGTATGGTATTGTTCAATTGAAGATTGTGCGGATGCGGAGAACTATGAGACTTTTTTGGTGGTAGTATTATGCAATCCTCAAAGTTTTGTACTTACTTACTGCTGTTTCGTGGCTTTCGCTATTTTCCCATGCAAATTGGAGGCTAAACGAAGTAAGAAAGAAAAGATTACATCAATGCAAGAAGAACACTATTTTACAATACAAACTACGACTAAGCTCGTTGCAGAAGTAATATTTATCCCTTTTAAGGTAAACCCTAATCTTCGGATCAGGGATGCATTATTTTGACTAAAACCAAAATAAATTTTAAAATGGTTAATGATGGCGATGATGGCGAACGTAAGCAGTGGAACCTGAGACGCTGGTTCGGTTCTCGTATGTATACCTAATATGTATTTAGCCATCCAGTAAATGTTCCTTTGAAATTATCATTGTTCAAAAACTATGAAGTAACTTAAAATACCGCTACTTACTTGATATTAAGCCAATGCATATAGGTACTTAGTTTTTGGGCTTAGGTTTTGGTAGGGAGTTTTATACGCCTGATTTCAACTTTAAAAGCTAAATGTCGGATCCCAATTCACTATATGATACACATGCAGTTTAAGATTTATGAGCCCAAAAGATGAAATCATTTCAACCAATAAAAATTGTAAAACACGATCTTTTATTCCCTAGCAGTAATCCACATCACACATAATATTCACATCAGGACTAAGCAAGCTTAACTACTGAGATTGAGGACTGTTAAAATGGCATACATATATGGTACGATTTGATTTGGTACTGATTCTATCTCCTTGGTCATCTTTAACGTTCTTGGAATAAATGCAGAGGTTTTTTTGGGACAAGGATATTTGAAATGCTGCTTTTGTTTCAAATTAACTACAATATTAAATACCCGGTTCCTGAATCCTGTACAGAGAATTTGAAGAATGTTGATGCTCTGAATTAGCGCTTCTATGTAAAATCCTCCGAATATTCTCCTGAAGAGTGACAAAGTTTTTTTAAACGGATTTCCCTGACCAACTACATATGTACAATGACTTGATTACGGTGCTAAAGCGCTGAGCTCAGGAGGGGAGACACTGCACAGTGAGTGCTCCCTGCACCCTTTCCTAAGCTTGCTCGTTGTTCCCCATTTATTTTATATCTGGGGAAGGGATAAGCGACCCGAGGAATTTTTTACTACTAATGTATGTTTTAATGACTCTATTGTTCATTTGCGTGTGGAGTTTGCTGATGCTTCTAGTGTATTTATTCTATTTCTGTGTTGCTAATTTAGTATGAACACATCGTGTTAAGGATAAACAGTGCATTTTGGTATTGGTTGATTCTTGACTCGACTCTGTTGATGTTTTTGTATCGATCCTACTTATAGTCTGCTTATGGTTTAAGTAAAAATCTGAAAAATACTGTACTTACTTCGTGTAATTTTCCACTGAACTCTACTTCATTCAACAACCGACTCACGTTCTAGATATTTGCTATCGTCTTAACTGAAGTGTGAAATGTCTCGTATTACTTTAAACCTAAGCGTGGGTAAACAATCACATTTATGTGGTCTATTTGCTTTCATTTCTCATCTTTGGTGAAGCTGACTTGGTTTGACTGAGGGACTGAGGGATCTCGACACTTTCCTCAAAATAATTTACAAATGGATTCTTATTTATAGCCAAGTTGTTTGTGTGACTTATAGGCTATTTGCAGGGTTCAACATATCGTTGTAAATGAACCTATCTAGTTTGCTTTTAAAGGAAGAGGCTATTTACCAATGGTTCTTTCGATATTCTGCTTGTTTAACCTTCCCCGTCCTGCCATGTTGTTCTGTATTAATTAGTATATGTGGAGAAATTATGGCGCCAGCGGCTATGTAAATTCACAATCAAAATCAACATGTCCAAAAATGTATTAACTCACCACCAATAGTAAATGTTGCTATCCGCAATACATATAGAGTATAGAGCACATAATTTTGTTTTCGTGCATTCTTTGGATATGCCAAACCCATGCATTTTCATGTTCATAGTATAACATCCGTTTAGTTTGGCTAAAAGTCAGTGGACACTGAGATCAGATGAGACGCTTAAAATGAGTACTTAATTACTTAAACAAAGACGTTACTCCAATTCCAATTGTTCAATCAAAGTTGCGCTAGGATTTCGTAGGTTAATAATTTTTGCGAAAGTAAGCATACAATACAATAGCTTTGAATAGGTATAGGTATGCAGGTTACGTTATTCGGTGTTCCCAAGAACTACGTAGGTATCAGGTGTTCAGATTGGCATTCCCACTTTTTGTATCCCAGATTCAAGTTTTTAAGTGAATCTGTCAGGTCAGACGTGTAGATGGAACAATTTCCTCAGAAAAAGATATAAGTAGCTAAGTTGTTAAATTGAATTTGACCAGTTACAATTGCTTACACAGTATTTGAATTTTAAGACGCATTTTAGTGAACGATTTAGCTTCCAATTGCCGCGCGGAGAAAAGATTCCTGGGCTTATGCTGATGGGAAGTGTTGGAAGTGATGTCTGACTTGATAACTAACAACTTTAACTATTTAATGTGATTTGCGGTGTGGTACTTACTCTAAATATAACAATAATGCCAGCTCCTTCTATCTGTGCTAGTTTTCAAAGAAAAGGCCTATTTCATCCGCGCTACATTCATATTTGATGATTTGATCCGTTTTTTCGCTCTCGACTACGTATAATCTGTTTCTTCTTTAATTTACAGACGAACTGGCCAATTGCACGCCGCTGGAACGATCCTACAAACCAAAGATATTAGCCCATTACCCTGAGAACGTGCCATGGAATCCCTTCGACCAAGATGCTGTGAGGAATGTAAGTGTTGGATAACAAAGAGCATTCTACTTATCTTGAAAACCCTTAAGGTAGCTCAAGATACACAACCGCATTTTCGTCAAAGCAGCCTTATATTTGTACCAACTGCTTCTCTCCGATCCGACTCATTGAACCATGGAATAGTTCCTCGTGTACTTTCTATTTTGGAATCAAAATTTGGATTTACTCATCTGGAACGAAGCCACTTTTTCCTCGCTTGAATGTTTTGATAGTAAATGCTAAAAGGAAGCTGAGCAAACGTAAGACAAGCTGTCACGAACGATAGATATCTCTCAAGTCGAAATTGAGATTGAAGTGCGGGGTGGATTATAGATTAAGTAAATTCAGTAAAATGAAAATATTGTTCTTTGCCGCTGAGTTTTTATTTTTGTTTGAACAGTTGTGCTTGCCCAGTGGTCTCGTCTTTCGGACTCAGAAACATACTCTCGAACCATGCTTTCATTCATTTGTGATCACACGTGAGAATGGATCTCGGACGTTTGGTTTCAGTTATATCTTCTATGAAGAGGTGAACAGCAAGCATGTCACTTCGGCCATTCAAACGCTTCAGGTAAGATAATCTTCGACAAACTGTCTCGCTGCAGTTAAAAGTGTCTCCATTTTTCACCTGGATTAATTGTTTCTGATCTGGAATGGACTTACTATGTTTTTTGCTCAACAGGCTATGCACCTGACTGAACTCTCAAGTGCCAAAACGTACCATGAAAAACGATCCCATCAGAATCGGAATATTAGAAACGGTTCAGGAGCTCTTCATCAAAGCGTCCTGCAATCATCTACATCCTCTCACCAGCAGCAGCAACGAAGTCGAGCTCAATTTCTGTCTGCAGCAGAAGAAAATAATACTCGGTCACTTCCACGACACTTCAAACTTGCGGCTCAAAAACAACAATCATCATCACTCACTGCTCAGAGCTTCTATGATGCGTCGAAGGACACACTCTACGTCACAAAAACACTCGCTCTCATTTGTCCACTTCCCTATGTTCATGCCACGCGATACTTCCTCACCGGACTCTACAAGTAATGATGCTACGCCAATAATGGACATTACCCACATTAGCTCAAGTGCATTTAAATTATATTCGAAATAGCAACACTCATGTATTCATATTTGCTTCTTCTATAGCTACTATCAGTCTGGTAATCGTGACATCAGCTTGGAGAGTTACGTCTACAATCTGTTGTACCATGTTCCGCTTCCTCCGCCTGGTCGAAGCGTGCAGTTCAATTGCTTTGGGGACACCATAACCTGCCCTCGACCCAAGTTGACTGAACTGCCCCTCCTAGACTATTTCATGGGGGATCTATTCCGGCTTCTTGATCTTGAATCTGTCCTGCAACTCTTCACTTGCGTCCTGCTGGAAAATCAAATTCTCCTTTACTCTAAAGGTATATTTGCGGATGATTAGTCTAGGATTTCAGGACGAGAGTATTTTGAGCTATTTTTATCTCATCCAAGATATCTAATTTCAAATTGGTTTGGAACGACAGATTTATACCGGTTGATGGTCGTGGCTGAGTGCGTCACTTCTGTTCTCTTTCCCTTCTTCTGGCAACACGTTTATGTGCCAATTCTACCGTCAACTCTTCATCACTTTCTCGATGCACCGGTACCTTTTATCATGGGACTTCATGCACAGACTACAGAATGCAGGGAGAATATTCCATGTGAAGCCAATCTTTGTTTTGTTGATATTGACAACAATCGCGTTCAAGTTCCCGAGGACCTGCCCACTTTCCCACACAAGGCTGAGCTTATTGACGAACTTGTAGAAGTTTTGAAGAAATATAATATTCCGGTGCGAAATCTCAACAGGTAGGATGTTCATTGTTCATGATTAGGTGCAAATATATTACGCTACAATAAAAGTTGTGTTTGTAATTTTAATTCCTTCTACAAATTAGAATTTGTTCACGTTTCAGAGCAAGCAATAGTCGGACTTCACCATATCGAATGAGACGAGGACGCGGCAGAAAGAGTTCTTGGTCTCATGACTCGGATTCTGGCATGTCAAGTAATGAAGAGTCTCTATCACTCAACGGATCTCAAGTCAACATTTCTTCACCTGGCCAGTACATTACTCAAGCTCAGCATGCCAGCATGACGCAGAGCCAACCATCAGAGACTCTTCAGAAGGTTATGTCAATGTCAATCGCTCGGAAAACTGGTAAAAATTGTTCCATATTTCAATAGTTCGATAGTGACAATCCGCGACAAGAAAAATAAAAGTTCTTGTGAAATATATTTGTTTATAACCCTAGACGTGATGGATTCTGTGGAAACTGAGGAGTCAGTCACGGGCGCAACAAAAGATGAAATATTTCTCAAGAATTTGAAGTTGAACAGCTGCATCCGTGAAATCTTCTTCAATCGTTTCGTCCACATATTTTCCTCCTACGATCACTTTGTGATTCCTCCCGATCAGGTATTTACATTTATTCATATCCTTTCTAAGTATTCTTCTCCTTGAGCGAAACAAGAGAGACATGGATTTTGAAATACTTGATAATTCCGTGTCTCTTGAATATTTCATGAGTCGTTCAGCAGGCACGTAGTATTTGCTCTAAGCTGCGGAACGCGTTTTGTAATACTTTTGTTTCTTCCACTTTTAGGATCCTGGTCGGCTTCTTATTCACAATTTTGACAAGGCTACGTTCTTGTCAGACCAACCTGATCAAAACTTACCATTTCTCTCGCGATTTATTGAAACTCAAATGTTTGCAACACTAATTGATCGGAAGATTGCAACGATGAGTGGAGAGAGCGATATGAATCTCTCAATCTTTGAGCAAAAGATCAAGGTTTTGCGGTAAGTCATTGGCCTATGCTTGTATTATTCCCATAATTACACTTCAACTAGATATTTTTTTTAATTTGCAATTTCAGGAATATGTATGGTGAAAGCTTAGTTCGTACGCCGTCATATGAACCGTGTGTCACACTTACACTTAAAGAAACGGAACAAGTTCTGGAGAAGAGGTTTCTGAATCCTGATTTTACGGTACCGATGACACAGGAGATCTGTAATGAGCAGGTCGAGTATGACTACAGCATGGGTTTCCCGCTTCTAAATACAACCTTACTGAATATAAGTCCAACAGATACCAGGCAGGCAAACCATCAAACTCTTTTCAAACTTTTTATGTAGTATTTCGTTGAGTTTTGTGTTAAATTTTATTTTTGTGAGTAGGAATGTCAGATTGATGAAGAAAGCCAGTTGTAACGAAATCATTATTCAAGAAATCTCACTGACGTCTTCAAGTAATGAATATCCATCCCTCCGAAGTGTATTTGCTCCGAAACAGGCTAGTTCGAGTCCAGCTTCCGTTGCTCAAGCTAACTGGGAATTTGTGAAACAATTGCTTCAGGTAGTTTCTTATATTTGTGGATCCATAATATGAACACAGAAATCTTAATACATGCTTCGTGTGCTGATTAAATTAGGAATGCAAGACTAAAACAAAGCGGATGCTGGTTGAGAAAATGGGTGCGGAGGCAGTTGCATTGGGTCATGGTGAAGTTTCAATTGTGGGTGTAGAGGAAAATACACTCGTGGCCAGTTTGTGTGATTTGTTGGAAAGAATATGGGCTCATGGACTTCATGTCAAACAAAAAGGAAAGAGTCCGTTGTGGAATTTTCTGACAAATTACCAAGAGTCAGAAGCCTGCAAGGACTCATCAAAGCCCATTGATCCACAGTTCCTAACTCCTGGTAAAATAATATACTTCTAAGGTGCTAACAGCATTTTATCTGAGCATTTAATTCTGCTTTCTCTGTTTGTTCTTCTCTTTCTTCAAATACCCTTGCGAATTCTGATCCCAACTTTATTCACTTTCATGCAGCTTTGGCCTGGTGTATCCTTCGCAAGAGGCTTGACAGTATGACTTTATCTATTCAATGCTAATTTAAGATAAACTATTTGTACTTCACGGTAATGGAATTTAAAACACTTGACGCCTGACCTCCTTCGAAATTGATTGTGTATGCGCGAGTAGTAGAGTTCGAATTAATCAGGGTTTTTTTTTCAAAAGAATCAATATATCCGGTCATTTGATAAGTATCATCTACTTCTATTTAAAAAAAATTTATTTTTTGATTACGAATTTATTCTATCAATATGGCTTTTGATAATGTATTTCCCCAAAACATTTAAGGCCCACAATCACACCTAATTTGATTTCGGCAGGCATAATGCAGGTGTGACTGATGTGAATCTTTTTAAAGTCAAAGAAAATAACTATTAAATTAAATTAAAACTATTAAATAGCTGAAAATACTTTTTTCACATAAACATGACCAGAAAGTTAATCGAAGACCATGTAGAGTAGAACATGATATGGTAAAGCTAACCATTCGGCTATTATATTTGTTTCGGATTTCCATCAAAGTTTAATTCATTTGCACAAAAGTAACACGAATCATCTGTTTGGGGAAATTATGTACTTATTGAACAAGTTATTCTTCTCAATTTACTTTAAAACTTTAGTTGTTCATTGCAATTACACCTTGTATACATTATAAAAGTCATCCGAAATCGTAGTGCGAGATACAAAAACTTTTTAGTATTTTTTGCTTTATTCGCAGCAGTATCACCGCATACAAAGTCAGCGAATACCGAACTATTTAATGGGATTTAATAATTTAAGGACAATTAAATATTGGACAAAAAATAGTTAAGTAGTTGATTTTTTTAAATGACTTTATGGAGCCATGTTCAGGAGTGCTTAGGAGAGTTAAAAACGCGCTTGTGGAAACCAAAATACTTCTGACAACCTGCTGAAGCTAATCTGTGATGATAAATCTCAAATCTCTCTTCGGTCGTGTATGCACTAACACTTCGTATTCTAGTAGGCTATATTTAACTCTTCATTGTAGTTAAGCGTGTAGATTAAGTTTAACTAATTAAAGTAATTTAGAATCAGTATTAAGTTTTGCTTGAGTGCACTATCAGAAATTTCAATGCACACAAAAAACTGCACACTATTTTCAAATTGTTAGCTACTCAGCTATTGAAACATTTCAAGCTTTGCAATTAACACCCTTGAAACAATATAAAAGTACGTATACCTTCTATTTTTAGCCAAGAAAGGAATTGGGGATAAAGTGGTTAGATCCGCACCTCGACCCGAAAAGTTGACAATTCCAGACCTTATGTTGAGTGTGAGATCGAGAGATTTGAGTATGATCAGATCGTGTTTAGCTAAAGCCAAAAAGGGTAAGATGAAATGGAAACCGTTTTAAGAATAGACTTAACCAATCTCTGTTTTCTTCATAATGCCCACACAATTCTTCTCCGTCTTATCTGAATAGTCTGGTTTCTATTCTTCCATTTACTGTCCTGAGCAGTTGTTGATAGTTGATATGCCTTTCCTGTTATTCTCCCAAGATTTATCAGCCCGAGCAATGGAGCTAAATCTGAACGTGACCTCACCAGGGAAACCCAAAGTAGCGGAAACCCGACGGTCTCCTGAGAAACGCGAAAGTCGACGTACACGTACGACTGTGGAACTGCCTCTTCTCAAAGCACTTCCTATTTCCATCGCTTTTGACATGAGGTAAACTGGGAGTTTCTGGAGAAACAAATCTCAAATAATAATATACTTCTACATTTCTACATTTCTGCTTGAATCTAGTTGGTTCGTTCCTAGGGAAGCCCCGCTACTTTAATGCTTCATTGTTTTCTCAAAATACATAGCTTCCAGATCTCCTGTTTTCGGAAATATGATTGTATTGAAATTGATATGATTCAGTTTCAACTCAAAGGCTTCATTCTCTGTCTGGCACACGACGGTGTCCCTATTAAGGTTCCG
>JAQFYU010002367.1:0-12074 GCA_034694905.1 Ceratophysella granulata
CGTCGTCATGTGCGTCGTCATGTGCGTCTTCTACGTACATCCTTTTGGTCGCAAGCTGCCGTCAGGCAGGTTTTTTCTTTTATTCCATGAGGCCCGTGTTCCCGATATTCTTATTTCTAAAGTCACCATGAAAGATTCTGAAAGCATAAATCATCACACTTTACACTTAATAATATTGAAGCTCATTTCTCAACTATCCTGTATACGTACAGTCAGTCCAATATAATGCACGAACAATGGGGGAAAAATTAACAAAAGTGATTCTTCTATAGTTTCACTCCATCCAAGTGCACAGACCTTTGGAATGAAATACGTATTTCCCAAAATCGCGTTGTACAAATCTACTGTTGGAATCTAAATTGAAAAATTCCAGAATATGGAATCGGACGCTATATGTGAAGCTCTGAAGAATAAATATTTGCATTTTCATGCATTTCAAATTCAAGTTGTATTGACACATGTTCATTGTTCATTCCTCCAATGTCAATATTGATACTTTCACTTTGTGATACAGACAGAAGAGAGGAATAAGCACGAATTGGACGGTCAATTCCTTCTGTAGAATGGAAGGCATGTAGCCACTAAATGTATAACACTATACAAAACAACATATATCGCGTAATTATGTAGCCTGAATTTTGGAATACTGAAACAGACAAATTCTTTGTCCCAACATGGGCTGGCCGAAATTGGATACATATTTATGAAATGGACAAAGAGAACAAGGACGCGAATTTTGGCTGATTCTTTAACCGGGTTTCTCCGTAGTCTAACTCGATGAACCTAATTCCATTTCGCATCTATTGTGTCCTGTGTCCTATATTGTTCCTTGTCCTTAAAAGTCTAGAAGTCCATGACGTTGATGTATGGCTTAAATAATTTGTTGGTGGAAGAATGGAAGCGGACAAAAAAAAGTTTTCCAAGTAAAAGGAATTGCATAATGAAAAGATATTGGGAGAAAGTAAGGACTTTTTAAGGAGTTGTGGATGGTACGGATCTTCACGTATGCACGCTCTGCTTGGAACGTAGCCTTGTACAGGGTGATCCACATTTGTCCATCATTGTTTTTACGGAGAGCATTTGTTTTGAAGATATTGTCAGAGATTGACTTCGATCTCAAATCATCGGTTACTAAACTAATCTCCCATTTAAGAAAATGTGACATGCTCTTTTCATACGTTCAATATTTCAAGGCTAAAAAAGTTTATTGGTATAGGATTTACATATTATGGGATTCAGGTGAACAGAGGACATTTTTCTAATAAATTAGTTGTAACCAAGCGATTTCTACAAATTCCGTATGTCACATGCTTTTATAATACATAGGTTAGGTTATTGTCATAGAATATTCCAAGCTCAAAATTCCGTTCAGCCTGGTCAGCCGTTACCGAACAAGAAATAGTCGAACACACACCTGAGTCACCCTGAACTTGTGTGAGATTGCTGAATTGCACAAGGCAGTCTTCCTTGGCCTAGCTCAACTCCAGCCTTTGCTTTCACTTGTGCTTTGGACTGTCTCCAGGTTGAGTTGCCTAGTTTTGAATGCAATAAAATAAACCCGTTCTTTCTCCCGTCGTCGTCCTCTCTGATCATGCTGTGAGCTTAATAAACTGAGAGAGGAACCTAATCATATAAATTTGTTAGCCGTGTCACGACTCGTGTGAATAAAAGATAAGGAACTTCTCTCCAGATATATTTAATATACGAACAATTCTCTGTCATTTGGCTCGCTCTATTTTTTCATATTCCAGTCAACGGATCCCTAAATTGTATTTTCCCTTCCTGATTTACTTCATAGGAATTTCAAATTGTCACTACCTAAGAACGCAAAGGGTCTGACTGGATTCTTCAAACTGCCAACGTAGTGATTTGATTTTTGAGCCTATTGATCAACCGTTGAACTAACCGTTTGTTCATGTCTGGGGTCTGGGTAAACGAAGAAGATCAAAGGGCCAGTATTTTCCAAGAATCTGGTTTCTATGTAGCTTGTTCGTGGAGCGTTTGCTTGATCTCACTCAGCTACATACTGCTCTGTATATACTGGTTCTCCAATTTAGTTAATGATCCATCTACAAAAGCAAAATTTGTTTGTAATATTTGACTTATGCTAGGAGTGTTTACCCTTCGTATTCATATACTCTTTGATTCTACTGTGCTATGATGGGTTAGTAAGGTTACGAGTAAGTCAAATTTCAATTATGCAACTCGGCAGATGGCTGATGACAATGATATTATTGTAAATTAGTGGAGTTGGAGGCAAATATTTACATGGCATCGTATACTGCGAATCTTCATATCTGAATCTGAATACTACAAACTCCAAGCTCCACGTACTTAACTCGACATCATCTTATTCAACAGAAAACTTGAACAAGCATCTATAGTAGAGAGATATTTCAGCTGAAGTCGGCCTGAATCACTTTCCGCAGGTTCTGCTGCAGTGGTTTCTGGTTTCTCCCGACGACCGACCGACAACGCGGCGCGTCGACGGTGTGGCTTGAATGAAGGTAATTACATGCAGGTGTGGCCCAATTCCAAATGGCTTCACATGCATATATTATAACATTTTGAACTCAATTCCTGACTCTTCCCGTTATTGATCTCAAAAGTCTTGACAATCCGTTTGAGGACGGGCCATTACACACACTTGGGTTGGGAGCTGCTGCTGGACTCAGTATTGGAAACTAAAGTTTCAGAATCCATAATATTCCATCATCCATGACATATGTAGGTAAGTACTTGAACAAAGTATTGTTTGAACGTAAATCCGGATATATTTTACAAACCCGTATTAGCTCTAACCGAATTACCAACTTCCATCCGCTTCATACTCCATGACCTGACATAGTTCTCTTTAACCAATACGTTACATAGCCTTGCACCAACCTTTTCCATGAATTTTCATATTCGTTAAACAGCACTCGTAGCTGACACAGATACATAGAAAAACGCTAATTACAAATTGTGGGCATTATTGAATTGAATTTCCACCTTCGGATGTCCTTGACCCGATCATCGCGTGATTCAGTTTCGAGTGGAAGCAAACAAATCCAAAAATCTAATTTGAACCTTTTGTCAAAATTGAAACGTTGAATTCCTTTTTGTTCAGTCTATAGACAGTGAACTAGCCAACGTGCATCACGCAATCAGAGTCCAATTAGGTTGTCTCATGTATCATGTAGTATACATAGAACGTATGCGTATGGCCAAGCCTATGTTCAGTCTAATGGAGCAAGTTAGGTGCTTGCGACAATTCGAGGACGTTATTGGCAAAAATCTTGTTGATTTAAAATGAATCGCTTAATTTATACAACAACATCAGTGACAGCATTCTGTATCTTTCTCATCAATCCAACAGAACCACAGTTTCAATGGCCCGTAAGTGTAAGACCGATCTGATTAATGATTTCTGTGTTAATGAAGATAACTTAATATGTAAATAGACGTCAAGCACAACTAAAGCGCCAGGACAATCGATACAGGAAGCTCTGGACTATTTAAGCCAACAAGTTGGTAAGTACCTAGGAACACTCGAAACACGAAATCATTGAAATA
The DNA here is from genome assembly GCA_034694905.1 of Ceratophysella granulata. NCBI lineage: Eukaryota > Metazoa > Arthropoda > Collembola > Poduromorpha > Hypogastruridae > Ceratophysella > Ceratophysella granulata. The sequence goes on from JAQFYU010002367.1 coordinate 3,556, forward strand.
TCCTGGAACCAAAGGTCGACTAATTACGTTTTCCCATCTAGAATACCTTTATGCAAACCAGCAGGAGTGCCGAAATTGTTCCAGAAGACTGACGCGGCTAGAACAGGATAACTATTCCATTCTGCGACGACTTCAGGCTCTGGAGGACCTCAATGCAGGGATTGTGGATGCCATCAACAGTCTTTTCCTGGCAAATGCCACGCTGACAGCGAGAATGAACAATTTGGAGAGTCAACTTCGAACAGAACGTGGTCGAATCAGTGTGGTCGAAGAACAAATTGCTAATACGATTCTTCCAGCTCTCGACTACCTCAAAGCAGCTACTGACAAATTTGAGCGGGTGAATCAGATTTGGAAGAAGAACTTCAAAATTATTAATGAAACTTTCCAGAAGTTGAGACAGAAAGTCACGTTTAAATTCACCCCTTTCCGAACTTATTGAACATTTTCATTTTAGACTCAAGCTCCACTGATATCCATCCTTATCATTTATTTCCATGCCTGAAGCTTTAGTCCTGGCCGAATAAATATTCGACTAGACCAAAAGATCAGAAATCAAGATTTAAAGCTACTAGTTCCATGTTAGATTGGCAAAAACCATATTGGCAACACTAATTTTGGACAAAATTGAAACCAAAAGGCTTGTGCGAATCAAGGTTCGCAAAATTGACAAACTATACTTAAAATGACAGAAAACTTTCTTACTGTGAAACATGGCAAAAAAGTCCTCGGCCTCGCCTCGAATGCGCCTTTTACCGCGAGATGTTAATGCTATAATCAATATACAAAAACTATATGAAACAACCCTCTGCACACAAAAAAGAAGTGCCAACTTTTTTAATGTTGTCAAATTGGTTATTGGCATTTTTTTGCTATTGTCAATTTTGTTTCGAAATGTGTTAACAGAAAGGTTTTACCAATCTAACAGTGAACCTAAAGACTATAAAGATCATCTACAGTACTTATACGACACTTTATTATTCCACAGAACGCGAACACCCAACTTTTAATATTTGTCAAGTCTACCTTGGAAGCCCTCACATTTGTAAGAAAGTGTCTATTTTACTTGTGTAAACATTTTTTAACAAAAAAATGTTTCCGTGGAAGGTGGAAAATAATAATGGAAATAATTAAATTTCTTGGAATCATCATTCGTTCTCACATTGTTGGACTCTATACTCTATGGCTTGTAAGATGGAATTTAGCACGGAGCGTTGTAACTTATTACGAACGGTAGTAACGAATTTCTTTATCTGTCTCCATACGGTGTTACTACTATAAGAATATTATATGTATATTTGCAAACTTTGTCGAATGGAAAAAACGTTGACTTTGAATAATATTCGTCGTCTTTTTCCCCTTCACAATTTTTCTGAAGAAGGTGAAGATTTGTAAGGAGAATCCTTCTCACACACAGTCCCCATTCAGTATATTGTTTCAAAAATTTGAATGAAGAGAGAACGCGTCTGCACTAACTTCAAAATTGCATTCGGGTGTTTGTATTGCAAATACAGCTTAAACTCGTACAAATGCTAGATTTAATTATAATTGGTGACCTGGTTCCGTGCTTGGCCTCAGGATACATTACTAAATCGTGAAGTAGCAGCGTTATAATTTCATAGGACAATGAAGAGAAATCTGTGTAGTGCTATGTATCTTCCTTTGAAATTTCTAAGTCTGGGTTTAAGTTCCGCCCAGAACTTTAGCCTATTGTGTAGATAACCCGTTAACACTAATTGATGTAAGTAGTGACTTCAGTTCAGAGTACCAAACGCAACGGAAATATAAACTCGTTTCATACAGCTTTACAGAGCACGCTTCGTAGTAGTATCCCCAGGCTTTCTTCGGTATACTACTATGAATAATCTAGTAGATCAAGATCAACGTGCATAGAAACAAGAAACCCGAAGTGGAAGCTTATGAATAAGAAACACGAGCACTCTGTTTTCAAGCCCTGCTAATGAATGAATGTGTTCCGTGATAAATTCTCAAAAAAGTTGATTAAATTACTCGCGGAAAAGCGAGATACATTCATGAGACACTTCCTGTTGTACAGTTTTTACGTTTGTACAGAACTGTCTTCCGAGGAAATGTAGTTAATTCAATTAATCAAAGCGACGGCGACTGAAATGGGAATGAGAAGTGCCCTTGTCTTGACTTGAAACCCCTTAAAACTCAATTTAGGAACCTAATGCACCAAACAAGTATTTTCTCTTTAGAAACTCTTTTTTTTTTTGTTTAATCTTGTAATTGAAAACTATTTTCCTTGTTGAGTCAGGGCACGACGTTCGTTCGTTTGAAATTACTTGCTTTGGCTTGTCAACATCTCATTTGAACCAAAACAAAAGCGTTAGAAATACTTAACGAGCTTAATCAAGGAATTTGATATCGTCGTCTACAAAGGGATCTAGCATCCGAGTGAAGCGAGCTTGTGCTTTCTAAAACACATGTTTCCTGGAGATGAGCTAATTAAACATTGTTTAGATGTGCAGGTTTATGAAAGTATTGGGTTACACACTAATATTATACATACGTATTCTCATTTGAGCATGGCATGGCGAGGGTGCAGGTAAATAACACAGTCAAAATATCGTATTGCTTAAGCTAAGCTGGAAGACGGGTTTTGTGTGCCTAGGGACTAGGGAGTTAGGATTTAGCATGGATTTTGCAATATTCTTATCCAGCGTCCTAATAATCTGAAATGGTATTGAGATTGAAAGTCCGGTTATAATCTTAACCATTGGACAATCTACGTTGAATTTTGCGGCCGCGGAAGCACGGGCATGGGCAGTACACAGAATTTTGTTATTGCATAGACGCTAGACGCTAGTCTTTAATCCTGTTCGTAAATTGTAAAGTATATAGTGGGAGAGCAGGAGCACTACAGCCTTTTACTTATGGTTATTGGGAATGGAAATACTCATCGTCCCCTACTCTCTTTGGTAAGCTAAGCACTGGATAATTTAATTTAATAGCTTCCAGAGAGGTTTACAAGTCATTAGAGCTTAATAGAATGCACTTTTCTTTTCATTCTCAGGAAATGAGTTTTTGAATGTGACTCGATTACAGGCCCTGATAATAATATTGCCTTGCCACTCCAGTTTAGTCATTCGAGTATTTACAGTAATTTTGGGAGATGAAACGATGAGAGTAGCAAACTCAATTTGTAGTAATATTTAATCCACGGTCCATGCTACATATTGTTAAATTAGATACTCCCCACTCTCCATAAAGCATTATAGGGTCAACATATGTCGGACAAATTAAATTTTACAATAATACAATTTCAAGACAGGAAATTGGTCTCAAGTACATATGATTAGTTTGGGTGGATCACTAATTTTTTCCGAGTACCTTATGACGACTCGAGGTTTCGAGGGAATAAGTTTGTGCTTGAGGGCAAACTAATGGTAAAGGGAATGTTATTTTCAAAATGCTCTAATGTACTGATGAGGTCAGGATAGGAGGTCTGGAAGTATCTTCGTTTCATTAAATCCTTTTTAAGGAGGAGTGTGTGCCTTCAGGCCCATCGCCAATTTCCGAGCTTTCTTTCCAAATTGAGCAATCACATTATTAAAAGTACACCGGAGCAGGTAACTCCCACATACATGTGTGTCATATTTCCTTTGATCTTCCACCCTTGGCAGTTCCCTGGGCTTTGAAATATCGTTTGATTGCATTCCTGACTCCGTCGTTAAATTATGTTCAGAACAGATAATGATGGCTTCCTTGCTTTCCATGAAGAGCTCGGATACGATAAATGGAAGGTTATGAGAGTTTCAGTAAAATTGCCAATATCAGACTACATTCTCTCAAACACGCTCATCCATGTGTAGATCGAAAGAGCTTTCTTTAATCAAATTCTACACCATGTATGGCTTCAGGTTATACAGGTTGTCTCAGAAAGGACGCACCTGCCTAGCATACTTTGGCTTTGGCAGATTACGCGACAAATGGGGGGAGGACGACAATTAGACGGACATGAAAAATATGTAAAATGGTGTATTGTTTTAGACTGGATTCGTATTCGTACTGATTTGATCATGATATGATATGATGGTCTGTGAAAGTTATGCTAATATTAAATTATACGTCAAAGTTAAATGACTTTTCTAAAAAAAATGATATAGCAATATCCATTAGTACTGTAAAACGAAGCAACGTTACGAATCTCACACACTATTAACGCAACGTTTAGCATAACACAATATGGCACAAAACTTAAATTCTGGCTCAACCTCTATCAAATTAGAATTAAATAAGTAAGTAAGCAAAGATGCGCCAAGCCCGTTGCAACCTCCCACTGCAACCTCCCATGGATTGCATAAAATGATTGTTTTATTAGGTTTAACGTATCAAAATTGTCTAATATGCTTCAGAGAAAAGTCAATTAATATATTTCTTAATATAAACATGTCATTAGCGCGTTTTTCGGCAAACCTAACCTAACTTATCTAACCTATAAGTATTCTGAGACTTTACCATGGGAGTTTATGGGAGGTTGCAGAAGGTTCCAGGCGGTGCAGCTTTCCTTACCGCAACCCCAAACTGTAAACGTCCCGGCCCAATTGTCGCCTTCCAGTTTGATATGGTAAACTGGAGGTAATTTGCGTACTACGAGGTGGGTTTCTTCTGACACAGCCAGTCAGTATTATTCCGCTCTTATTACTAAGAAGTCCAAAACAAGGTTATAAATGTGCACTTTAGATTTAGATAAAAGAGACTTTCACAAATCCCCCCTTTTAGTAACTTGAATTTTTAATGGGATTTGCGAATTTAAAATTCGATGAGGAAAAACTACCAAAACCAGACTCGCTCTCGAATAACGACGTGTTTGTACTATGCTACTACTATTAAATACTGAATTCTTTGTAAATTAATGTTTTCCAGGACAAGATAAAGTCTTAGAATTAAAACCATTCTTGCAAAAGAACTTTTGGAGGATGAAATTCGCCCAAAAACCAGCAAATGAGTATGCCAATTAGGTTTGCTAGAGCCATCATTTCGGTTCTTGGTTAGCATTTAGCAGCCGTGGGTCTCCCCGGTTTGAAACGGTGGTAATGTTGGTTATACGGAAGGAGCATGACGGTAAGTGGTGAAGCAGTGATTTAGGCTGAATCCGAAACTCATTACGCATTCTTGAGGCTGGAGATTGGAATTCTAAAGAGGAAGTTTCTCCTTGGACGAACCTCGGATCATAATAATAATGTTCTGTAATCTCCACCCGAAAAAGGACCAGATTCCAACCACACATCCCATTAGACTCCCATACATCATCCCGCCTTCCCCAGAAAGGGAAGACGAGCGAAATAATATGTGCTAATGGGCTTTCACTACTTGAGCACATCCCCGGCTTCACTACTGGAGACCTTCCCTTCAAAATCAGAAACGGAGCGACGTGCATTGAGCATTCACTCAAGTGTAAACCCAGACTAGGCCACGTCTCGGCCTCAGACTTCAGACTAACAAACAACTCTGTGGCCACATTATGATAATCTCACACCGCTCAGGTTCCACAAAAGAAACTCATTCTTCGGAATTTTTTTTGGGAATGGGTGCTAGCTGCTAGCCCTTTGGAATTCCAAGAAGAGAGTTCCAGTGAAGCATAGGGGCAATTATGATGGTTATTCACATGAAAATATTATCCGTTTAAGAACTGGATTCAAAGGACCACTGAGGAGAAGGAAGTACCCGCCTTGCGTCCCAAATCTCTACCCGACATTCTAACATATAAGACTAAAATAAATCCAGAGCTGGAAGGAGGCTCGCCGAGTTTTATGAGGGATTCGAGCAATGTACATTTGTACTAGTTCTCAAATATTCAAAGAGCAAAAGAAGATTTTCTTCATTCATATTCGTATGCACATTATGTAGGACCTACGTATTTTGGACACTGTGAATGCTTGTCTTGTCAACACATTCATACGCTTGCCTCGTGCACTCAACACTGACAGAAGTCTTGAATGACGTTAGATTTTGCAGATCCCATATCGAGGACTATCATCCCGTCCAGAATCTGTGCATGACGGTTTGGGTGACTTGTCTTATCTCTATTATTCACGCAAACTGCATTTAATACATTTTCGTGCTCGGCTTCAGCTCAGCGCTCAGAATTCAGGACGGAATTAAGGCATTGAGGAACCTCCTCCCGACAGTCAGAGTCAGAGTGCGATTTCTGTGTAGTTTGTCTGTCAGGTGTCAGGAAAATGATTTGGTGTGACACTTATGCCCAAGCAGATATCCAACCTTTGCTTTCCAAATAATCTCATTATTGTAGTCGTCCCGTGTCTGACACGCAAGAGTAGGTCAGGTGGAATACTGAAGCATCTAAGATGTCATTTCCCCCCAAAATGTTCACATACCAAAACTACCAATCTCAATTCGCTAACTGATGATTGATTAACACCTTCGAGGATGAAGCGTCAGCGGACGTCAGGTCAGCACACTTTCACACTACTAATGGCCCTACGGCTTACACCCTGAAAGTTGCACCGTTTCCATTGTAACGCCAACAAGGCCATATCACACCCATCCCACATTCCACATCAGAAGCTTCCAGGAATTCACTACACCTCTGTTCTGCTCTGTCCTGCTGGGGATCAACGTTCTGAACCTCGTGTTGTACTTTGTACTTCATATAATGCAGGAACTTTGTGATTTATTGTCAGATTCCAGCATGCCACATACCTTGTTGGACTGCACATAACGTCAAAATAAATTGGCAAACATTCAACGTGCATCCTTTGTACACGTTTTTGCTGAGTTTGGCTTCCTCATTTCTACATAATTTACTTTTATATGGTTTGCGGCATTGGCAGGAACCCTTCTGGATTTTAATATATGATTTTCGAAGAACCTCAAACAAAAGCATGTTTATTAGACTCGACGAGGCTTGACAAAGAACCAGGATGAGGCAGGTCTTCCATCATTAACTGGAAACGATTTGGAAGCATTAGCCAAAGTCCTTCCGTTCATTTCACAAAACTTGAGGTACGGAGAAATAAATTGATTTATGAGATGACAGTTTTGGTCACATTTCAATAAGTTCCTTTTCTTTAAGACCATTTCGCTATTGATTTAGGAGTTATAGCGTGATCAAAGCTTTAGGAAATGGAGTTGTGGCTCAATGATTCCATTGAGTTGCGAAGGATGGGACTTTATTATAGGCTATTTTTGCAGTAATCCAGGGTGGATCCATGTTATTTTTACGTTTTTAGCTGTGTGTGATCTACAAGTCAGAAAAGTCACGATTACTATTAGCAAGTAACATTGAAGTCAGATCAGAGGCACATAGAACTGTTGTGTTGTGATTTCATCTAAAAAGTCGAGATTTGCAGCAAATTGCTATTCTATTTTAAGGCGTCACTTCATGCCGTTCTGTTTTCATACCAGAAAGTCAAGTGAGCGAAAGCGGAGGAGCCTAGTCCAGGAAAGGGAAGAAACAAACAGATAAGCCTAATTTCGCTTTCATATCGAACCGCGCAACAATGCTAATTCTACGTTATTGTTCCAAAATAAATACACGTTAAGTTGGGTAGTAAGTATCTGCCTGAACGTTGAATACATTTGTAACTCACGGAAACTGGAGACCGGAAATCTGTGAAGGATGCTTATATTCTTTATAAATCGGCATGGTCAACGAAGATACAAGGAGTCGGGTAAGGGAACAAACTGTAAGGCGAGGATTGAGAAGAAAGCGGAGGCGGCTAGAAGAGGAGCAGCCGGGGTTCCATGCTGGCCTGTAAGTGCTTATGTCTTCCTTCCTTCCGCCATTCCGTTCCTTTCTCTTCTGTCGGCTCATAAATTCACCTTAATTTGTTCTTGTGTCCTGAAGAAACAAAAGAGAGCCCCAGAAGCCTAACGATAGTTTGTCTGTGTAAAACCCAAACGACAAAACTATTTCCTACACTCACCCAGAAATTTATGGCACAAAATACGAGTTCAATTTTTTTATCATTTTATTATTATCATTCTCTCCTCTTCTCATCAAAGTTATGATCACTCTGACTCCCACATAAAAAGTGGGATAGGTTCAGGACAGGCCAGGATTGGAGCCATTCAACTTCCCTTTCGCATGCTAAGGACGGCTGCAGTATGCATTTTAGTACGTGGGTTGTAGTATAACGCCTTCAGCATTACCGGAGATGATCAGAGCCCGTCCAAATGGACCAATCTCCAAAATCTCCCATTACTACTGGTCGAAATAAAGAAACGGCCCGAATACTTTTAACTATTTAATTTGTGCTGTTGAGCGTATGATTCAGCACTACAAGTTATTAGACCTGGCCTCCTAGGCTGAGGGCTTATGCGATTGCCCTTTTTGTCCGTCCGTCCGGGATTTTTACGGAAGCAGACGCACGAGTTGTATATAAAGTGGTATCAACGGAAGCTTAATTTATTTGCTTAGAAGCAGAGCTTATAACCGAATATAATAGAAAACAACGTGCGAACTTTTGAAAAGTGTGCCTCGCAGAAGCGTCAGAAGAAGTTTCAGAAATTTAAAACCAGTTTATATAGTA
>JAQFYU010002368.1:0-12073 GCA_034694905.1 Ceratophysella granulata
ACGGCGTAGACATTTATTTTCCATTTTAGTTGCGTTTCTATGGGATACGAAACAATAAAGTGGCCTCTCCTTTATAAGACACCCTATTTGTAGCATAATTTTTTATAAAAAATTATGGCAATTCCAGTAGCTATGCTCTAATTCATTTTTCAATGCCAACGCAATGCTAATACTTGTTTTTCAAATTATTTGCAAAATAATAGCTTATTTTGTTTGTCATTTTCTTGAGAATATTCGGATCCGAGGCAAATTAGATATCTAAATACTAATTTTCAATTTTTGTGGAACAATAGAAGCAAATGGACATTCTGCTGTTATTTTAAAAAAATACTAAGAGAGCGCTGTACTATAGTAAACTTATCGCCGAAATTTCTGAGGAATTTGGTAATGTTCCGCCAACTGAAGTCGAAGCTTTAAGTCTCGTGAGTCGACAATGTACTTTCGTAAATAGCTCAAAAAAGCAAGCATTACACTTCAATGCCACTTTATAGAAAGGGATTTAATGTAGTATCTTTCAAATCTCGATTTCCGAAACAATCGTGTTTCTCTTCTCCTACATTATTAGCGTTTATAGCTTGCTGCTTGTTTCCAATTCAACGAAATGTATTCTCATGTATACGACTATCTGGTTCACTTTCTGTTTCAATGCAACGCTAAACCAGAAACCTCTACACAATCCTTTCTTTTGTTGCGATTCATCCTATCGGACAGTTGGTAACGGTTATTCGAATTTATTCATGCTCCAGAGAAGCCGGAGATTTGTTCTCTGCTTGTATTTATTTGAGTGTATGTTCTGTTTGAAATTGATACGAGAAAACAATTCGGTGAAGATTGGAGTTTTTTTTTATAGAGCCAAACCTCGTATTAAAGTTGATTCTATTTAAAGCCCCGATACTTCGGGAGGAAGCATCCGTAAAGAGCTTCGAGTGAAGCAGCATCACACGACAAATGAGGTAGAGACGAAGAAACATGGGCAGGCTCAGGGCTACGTCGATTGGTACTTCCTGAAAATATAAAATTAAACAGTAAATACTACGATATAAAAATTGAGGCATTTAAAATAATTTTTTGTCAATTCTTTCATTTGATTGAGGTGAACAGCTATGTCGAAATATCTACATATACTTATTTTTCCAAATTGGCTTACTAAAAGTTATTTTGGAGATTTTACACAGAAAATCTCCTGTCTTTTCTCAAAATTTAAATTTAGATAGAAAAAACACTGCAAAATTTGGAATTTGTAACTTGCCAATTGACAAATTTAACGTGTAGCCAGAAAATCTCAATTATCGGCTATCAGAAGCTATTGTTTCTACTTTAATTTTTGCAGGCACATAATTATTAATTTTTGAAAGTTAATTTTTAAAATCTTCAAATTTGTCAGTAATTCCTCTTTTTCATTAAGACAACATTCTAAATATTTTCAGGATTCTGAAAGAGGTCAATTTCTTTAGTTTTCTATAAAAAAAAATCTGACCAGGAATGAAATAAACGCTATTCCCGAAGGCAAGTTCTTTCCTTTCCGTGTTTCCATTAAAAGTCATCGATCTCTATATTTAATAAATAATTCCAGGCTCATTCTGAGCACAGCCTTGGTATAGGACAAGTGGCTCAAGTGATCTGTCATAAAATGTCCTTGGAGACCTGGAACAACCTGACATCCTGTCTTGTTTCGTGTAACATTTAATCACATAGGAGTCAATAACGGAAACGGAGAAGGAACTACAACTGTAAGTCTTGACTGTAAGTGGAACGGAAGATGTACCTTGCTCAGCGTTGGATTTCCTATGTGATTGGCCAGTTTGGTGGTCCACACGAAGTAGTACTTTCCTGGAATGGGATGGACTGCACAAATGGCCAGTTCCAGTCCAATCTGTGACATTCGTTGCCAGGTCATAGCAATCCGCCAGTCATCCGCACAGTTGTCAATCATGAACAACTAAAATATTCAAGGAATAACCCAATTCAGTCACGTAATTCTAGGTTCGAACCGCATCCTACATAGTCGAAAAAAATATATAGAGTGGTTGCTTAAATTTCACGCCATCAATATGAATTTGCTAGTAGCTAAATCGATTATTCGTTTATTTGATTTCCATCGTAGATGTGGTTCAGCTTCCTTGTACAGGGTGTTCTATAAAGGAGAGGCCACCCACGTGACCAAAATTAACGAAATTGAAATAAATTAACACTGCCTGTATGTTACAGCCCGTAATTGTATTCAGCATTTCAAAGCCACGAGCGCATCATGCATGAAACATCTGACATTCTCAACTTCTGAGATACGAAACTATTAATTAATTCATGTAGAAGTATTTAAGTAGGTGAAATTCATTCCTTTAAAAGCAATATTAAGATGATTATTACGATTTTCGAAATTCTAAATAAATTTTGGTAAGGCGTTAACATATAATTCATATTTTCGTTGCGTTTCTATGGGATACGAAATAACAAAGTGGCCTCTCCTTTATAGAACACCCTGCATATGGATCGTATACTATCATAAATCGCTTTGTGACTGCTACATAAAACCTCAACTCGAAAAAATTGTTCGTTTAGAAAATAACTCGTCAAATCTCGAATTCATAATAGTTAATAAAGAGTTTAAATCGTGAAAAATTAGCCAGTTTTTGAATGATTGCGCAAGAATTGGGAAAATGCAACGAACCTACGGCATCGTGTACATTGTACATAGCGGGTAGTGGGACAATTCATAGCTGAAATTTCGTGGTGTTAATTCATGAAGGGAGCCTTTCGTAATGTCTCAAATATATCTCGAATATTGAGAGCAACTACTAGCAGGCCAGAACCAGAAAATAGTTTAATTTATACTCGTAAATAGTAATTTTTTGAATAACAATTTTTGCAAGAGTTTAACGTATTCCATTGCCAAAACAAAAAAATATTACATACAACTTTGCTATATTTGAAACTTGGGCAAAATTTTGAATCAAAACAAATCAGTCTTGATTTAAATTTTCAATTAAAATGTTAATATTTTGGTTGACCTAATTTGAATTAAAACCCTGACCAAACGGTGTTCGATTGTCTGAATTTTAACTTGCATGTGAATAATGGACTGCAAGTCTGGCATTCGGGTGCCAATAATTTACTATCCTTTATCAATATATTTGTTTTTGTTCCTAAATTCAATCTAAAACCCAAGATTCAAGAGGAAAATGTAATTTTTGGTTTTGTAGTAAATATTTAATTGAGTTTCTGTTGTGCCTGACTGGGCTCACCACGCCCATAACCTCAAACCCAACCTTAACCTTAACGCATCGCAACAAATTTGAGAATACACGTTTGCCTTAACCAAAAGGGGTTATTCCGTTTTGCTAAAATATGAATGGTTGTCATGTTAGAGGAATATTGTATGATATGAAACCCCATATTTAATTAATCTCCATGCCTGACTCCATGCCTCCGAACAATGTGGTGATGGTGAGATATGAAAGTTTCTTTTTGGGACGTTTGACGTCTTTCCTTGTGGTTCATTCTACAGACAAGTACTAATAATATGTTTCCTTTACTATTTGGGCCAGTGGTTTTGCGTGAGGTCTTGCTACATAGGAAGAAATCGATATCTCCAGAGTTGTTGGTTGGAATGGAAAGGCTTTAGCTTTCTCCGCTGCTTTCTATTCAGATCTGACAGGAAGGGAGTAACTTCACAACAGAATAATATCTCTATGAGATTCCAAATCCCAACCCATTTGCATCTTTCTCGGCTACTTCTGCTCAAAGACTTGACTTAACCATGGTAAACCTCATGGACAGACACCAGATTTTGAGATCCATTAATTCACCGCTTTCTCGCTTCATATTTATGAACATGCTTATACGGAAAGGGTTCGGCTTTGGGGTTTTTACGGAAAGAGTACATGACAACATTCAATGTGTGACTTGACTTCAGTATGACCAATATTAAATTACTTAAATTATTACTAAACTATTTTGTTGGAAACAGGTATTGCACTTTCGGAATACTACTACGACATACCCAACTTAATGACCTTTCCTGGAGTTTGACTTAAATCGGGTTTTAGGGTTTTGGTTTGACACATAGCGCGTTTGACTTATAACGCGTTTAAATGGTAGCGGCACACCTACGGGAAAGGCTCATTAAGCGTATATACTGCTTATCGAAAAGTTTTTAAATGTTACAAAATCGTTATAATTGTATTTTTGCGATGAGAATAAAAGAAGTTAAAGGCAAAATTTAACTCTACAGTATGGCACGATTTAAGAAAACTCTGAATTTTGAAACAGACCTTCTTGAATATAGTACAATATTTTGTTCCATTCACGTTTTTGAATTTTTGAATTTATTTCACATATGCATGAAGAAATAAATTTTTCCAGAATAACAGGTGGTCACTATTATAGTTGATTATTCAATACGTAAATTGGACTACTTTCCGCTTGCATTACAGCCAATTTAAGTGGCATCCAAAAATATCCATAGTCCATCAGCACGGCTGTTTTATTAATATCGAACGTACTTTATTTAAGTTCAAAAATAGGTCCAAGTTTGTACTTGGAACTAGTTTCAAACCTAACCAATCCAAAATACGTCAATATAATGTGCTTAGGTCCTGTTTGGTTAGGTTTTAATGGATTTTGAAATATTCTAATTTTTTGAGGAACTTTTCGGACATTTGGTCGTTTTCGGGTTCTGGTCCTAACATATATACATGAATTCATTCAAAAGTTAGGCATTACACGATACACTGCGCATAGCTCTGTCTATTTTTTAATTAACACAAGCTTTCTATTTACTTACGAAATATTTGCAAGTTGGTAATACATTAAATGCCTATGTGTTGAAATATTTAATACCTGATCAGGATCATCCCATTTAGGTTGCATCTGTTAGTCTTAAAATGATTTAATACTTCAACACTGTTGCATGTCATTTTACATTTCTAGCGCATAAAGCCAAAAAAAAGTTAAGCGCAATCAAACTTTTCTGAAAGCTTCTTCTATGGTAATGGGAACTCAAATTTGAAGTCAGTTCTATCCAACCCACACTATGTAGACTTACATGTAGGTTGAGTAATGTAAGGAATTCCATAGTGATTAAGTTGAGCACAAGCATCTAGAACTGTCGTGATCTGATCACAAAAAGTTACGAACTTAGGGTATATCAATTTTTCTCCATATTAAACTGTATACGTAAGCGAATTCTCAGTGTCGTTGATTTAATAACCAACTGTGTCACATTCACAAGTTCAATAGGCAAAAATTCGTTCTAAATTTAATTTATTTAGAAATTGACCATTGGCTCTGAGCATCGTCTGCATGATTTCGATGTTTAAATATATTAACCTGGAAACCATTTAAGACCGTAACATTAATCTCGCATGATGAAAGGCCGCAAACCGCAAAAATAAAAACTGTTCGAAATCGCCGGTTTTACTGCGGCTTTGGATATGGTTAATACATTGGGGCAATTTATTTTTACATTTTCAAAGGGAATCGGGGTTTTTATGTCGTCTGTTAACTAATTACACGTTTTGGGGCCAAATGTTTGAAAATTGGAGCAGAAAAGTTGTCGAGGCTAATTTTCTTCATTTCTGTATGTATGCCTATAATTCCAGTTCAACGAATTTAGGTGTGTGGCTTTTTAGCATTAAATAATTAATTTATGCACAAGGCAAACTTCTCAGGGTTGTTAGGTTTGCTTCATACCTTTGAAGTTGGAATATTAAAATTAAAACCGACCTTGCTGTCTGGAAGGTATACCATACTACTACTGTTCAGAAAGAGAATCAAAACAAAGGAATTAGGAATTCGTCAAGAAAGCTTGGAAGTAGGATACTCTGTAGAGAATTATCAACTAATTTGGGCCGATAGTATTTCCGGAGAGTGACAGGTTCATAATTACATTCATATCTAACATTAAGCCCTGGAAAGTGATCCTCTTAGCATTTCTACGATTTCTCAAACTTCAGAATTAGAATCACAAATCACAAATGAAATGGAGCTTCATTTTCATTACTGAAGACAATGCTTTTACACAGATTCGCACTTTACGAATTAGTTTCCTGGAATTTGAGTTTGAACAGGAATTAATTCCTTTCGGAATAAATGTGACAACCGGGCGAGTTGAGTCTTTATGAGTCTTCACTTGGATTTTCAAACGGTTCGAGTGTTTTCACTAAGGAATTTAAGGGATTTGCCTTTGCTCGTTTTCCGAAGTTGAATGTGATAGTTTTTACTTGCGTTGGAAAATTGTTTCGTATATTTTTAATAATAAGGTTTGACGTTTGGCCTGAAGTTGATTGCTATTCTCTGGTACATTTTTTATTGTATTGTATTTATTAGCCCTGTAACCTGTAACATTTACTAGTGTAATTTTAGAGTTCGGTGTTTAGTACTACGCTTTGAAAACGGGAGTTGACTGTTTTCGTGCTAGTGGATTCGGAATTTGAATTTTATTTGAGGTGCCAAATAGATATATTATTTTTCATTTCACTCAAATAATATTGAAATATTTGTTTTACTTTGGGTTCAAATATTTTGCAAATCGTTAGGCCAAATTCAAATTGTTTTTAGATAATTCAGAACTTAGGTAAACCAGCTCAAGTGAAAATAACCGGATTCGTGTAGCATGTTACTCGAAAAAGCTCGTAAGCGCATGCGCAGCTCGTATCGTTTAAGTTTTCAGACTACGCATTTAGCATATGGCTTCTTAGACACTTGCACATTTCTGAAATCGGTTCAGTTTTACATAGATATATTGTAGATACACTTGGTTGCAGAAGAAACCAGCAGATTTAAACTCGGAAGAACGTAATTCGGTGACTGGTCACAAGATCGGAAAAGAGAAACCGGAGATTTGTCGGTTCGGGTAGGACAAGGAAAACAATTCTGATAAATAAAATTATCCTGCCCCGCGGGAAACCTTGGCGGCTAACTTGGGCGGCGATGGGACAGGATAGGAATGAGGTGGAAAGCCGAGATTAGACTTTTCCTGTAGCCTCCAGTCAATTTTAGATGGATTGTTCCAAGAATAGAAAACTAAGCTCAACCAACAGGACAGCAGCAGCATCAGACCAACACACGTCGCATCGCTCTAGGTGGATCGGGTCCTATAAATGAAGTGGACTGTTTTTATTCTGTTTGGATTGGATCTGAGCTCCTCTGTGTACCTTTCGTCGTCAATTGGGATCTATAAACGTATACATTTGCTTAGCAAGCAATCTAGCTCATCTCTAGCATTCAATAATATGCAACAAATGTTTATTTTTAAAAGAGTAGCAAATCTACTTTTTCTTAATTAAATTATACTCCATCTTACTTCAGCTTGTATTCTATTGGCATTCACAACTATTTGGCTTAGCTGTGCAATAATATTTATGCGTTTGGTTAGCTCCGTATGTATGTGCGACAAATATGCGTGTAAAATCCCTTTGGTTGGAAATAAAATATATCGCAATGGAAGAGTTGCTTAAGAATTTCTGCGTTTTTTTTTTCTAATATTCGTTTTCAAAAAAATGGAAATATTTTACCCTATGCGTTAATTATATTTAGGTGATATATTTTTGTTCCGTTGTGGGTTTTTTCCCTCTGCAATTGCATCGATTGGAGTGATTCACGTACATGATTTCTCCGTCTCCGTATTTCGCTAATGCTGAGTTTCAAAATCTCATCAATATGCCCCAAAAGATAAACATCCAATAGCCAAAATGCAACCATAGCTTGAATTAAGTATATAAAATACACGCAATGAATCTGATTTGTGGAACCGGTTTGTGTGAATCGTGAAAAATTTAGTTTTGAAATATGCAATGTTCAATGAGCCTCCGAAAAACACTTTTTCATATGAAACCGCCCCTGGTAGTCCACAATCAAAAGACAATTTTGAAATTATGCTCGACAAACTTAGAGAATTATATAAGTACTTAGTACTTCCATGGATGGAATTGTCCTAGAACATTTGTGTACATTGGAGAAAGACGCAAGTCCCTGGAGACTCCTGGCACGTTAGGTTTAAGAAGAAGAAAAGATTAGGAATTTTGGGGAGTCGCCATGCTGGGATTGGGAAGAAAAACATCAAAATACACTTTCCTCACGGCTCTTCTTTTATCTCCGCTCTTCTGCTCCTGTCAACTCAAGCTAAGCTCGAATGACCTGCTCCGTTCCGGATTTATCAACCCAAAAAGCCAAGCTAGAACGGAATTACTGGGACATGGATGAGCTCGTGTCCATTAGCCCAATGCCTTCATGCCCTCACTTTGATTTGACAGAGATCCCGCCCATGTCACTCTTGCGATTAATTTGAGTCAATTCAAAGATTGGACACATAATCTCAAATACGTGGCGTCCTCTCGCGCCGAGGGATTTGAGGATTGAGATTGACTCTGGAACAAGTTATGCACGTATATTTATTTATCTAAAGTTGCTTTAAAGCAACTTTAGATTTTAATTCTCTGCGCCGTGCGTCATGGAAATCTCTTGGTTTACCATTTTGAGCTATGATCTACAAATTTATTTAGACATTTTGTAAGTTTTTTAAAATTCTTTGTATTATAAATAAATTGTAATATTGGTTAATATAGGGATTAGGCGTGCAAAAGCACAACGCTGCCGATTGTAGCTTGCAGCCCTATCAATTACGCATTCGAATTCTAAACACAGCTTCAGATCAATGTATTTATCACCGATGATAGATGGGTCAGCTAGTACTAAATTTTGTCAAACTGTAAAGAAATAATCATTGAACTACTAGCGACGAATCATCCCTCATTTATAGAAACGATTTTTTTTGTTTAAAAAATCGCTTCTTTTTTAAAGCCAAAAATTTAAAGGAACGCAAAAATATAGCAACTCTGTATGTATTTGGTGTTATTGTCATTGTTGGTCTACGAAAGCACAGCATGGTGGTGGCTAAACATGCTACCTACTCGCTAAACATAAGCTGTTAAATTTGAAATTGGCTTCTTCTTATGAATATCTGTTAGCTGCAAGCTATGCTTTGAACTCTGAACCTTTGAAGCAGCTTTCACTCGAGGATTTGATAGAGCCGACACTGAGCCTTGGGCTACATTGCAGTTTCACTCCGTTGAATTCGTCATATGCATGAATAACTTGAGTATATCCTTCCTAGATCTCTGCATATTACTTTCCCTGAATATTTAGCATGATGAGTAACGGTTTATGACGTTTCCAGAATTACGCCGATTTGACAGGGAATGATGTTGAATAATGAAGCGCCGCCTGGAGAAGGCGTCCAGTAAAAGTGTAGTATGTAATACTGCGGACTCAGCACTTGACTTGGCATGTCCTTCCATGGCCTCAGATGGTCATACAATAATGGAGCGGGTACATTCATTCCTTGGAATTCGGACACGGGTACTGAGGAAACAAATGGGGCATGAATAAAAGGGTCTTTTTACACTCTCGCTCTTCTTCGTCTCCTATTCATTCACCTCCTCCCTCGTTCCGTCCAAGTCCGGATTTGTAGTGCTTTTTTATTACGAAGAACGATAGAATGCTACGGATCTGGCTTTTGGCCAAATTGAACTTTTTTTTGGGAAAGTGGCCCGTGTCTTTCCAGTATATATATGTGGTAGGGGTTGTTCCACGTTTCATATGTTTCGGTTTTGGGATTTATGGAACTCGAAAAAGGGATCGATTTCAAGTTTATACGTGAATATATGGGTCAGATGCATAGAGTAAGAAGTTCAAACAGGAAATGTTAAGAGATTCGGTTCAATAAAAAAATCGAATTCCTGAGTGACAACTCCGAGAAATTGCAAGCCTACCATTTCATGTTGCTTGAATGTCAGTTCTACAAATACAGTAGCATCGATTGAACACTAAAATGTTAACCAAGAAGAATGAAGAGCATAGGCATTTATGAAAATTTGTGGATCTTTACTTTTTGTATAGAGTAAGAAATACGAATATTTATGTAGTATTCAGGTACAATACAATCTAAGAAATCTAAGGTATGCAATACACGCACTAATTATTTCATAGCCGAGGCAAGTTTTGCAAATCTTAGGTTGGTTTACGTTATAGCCAATGAACATCACGAGCAACGACAAATATTATGTTTTTTTTAGTTATCCTATTTTCGTCGAAAAACGGCAAACTACCGACTTAAATATTTGCTATTGTATGAATGCTTTGTATGAATGTATGCAATGTATGACGTACAAATAATGATGCTTTCCTTCTCCACAAATATATGAAATGACCCTCAATTTATTGCTGAACTCGAATGGAGAAAAACTCCCGTATCCCAGCATGCACTTGGAGTAAGAAAGAACTGGAAGTGGAACTTACTTGAACTTCCAGGGCATGATATGCAACGATGAGTCCAAGGAGAATCAGAGTGGACACGGAAATTAACGTCTTGAGAGCTGTCGAGAATAAGGACGACTGGAAAAACAAGAGAGTGGTAATGGGTAATTAAGTTTTCCCAATTGTAAGACGCAAAAAATATACTATGCCACCAACGAGGTTAATGTCCAGCTTAGAACGCTTACGTTGCACTACGTTCCTAAATTGGATAGTTGTCCAATTTCAAGCTTTCATGTTTCCAGTTGTGGTAAACATGTCAAGTATCCATATACTACCAAATTAAAAGCTTCGTGAAAAAAGATATAATTATATCTTAAACTCTGAACATTTCAGGCTGCAAGGTAACCGTTTCAGTCAGTCTAATCAAGCATTTTAACATTTGACACCTTTCTTCATTCTATCTAATGAGGATTATACCACGTGTTAATCTCGTCTCTGTGTCACCCTGTACATTGCATGAATGGAGTAATCACAGGGAATTCGAAAAGAATATCCGAGCTCGAATAACGTCCGATAAACCTGTCACCATCTTAGTCCCACGTTCTACGTCGTCACATAACCTTCAGCGGGACACCTTTTAGGTAAACGGCTTTATGTCTTTTGTATGGCAGGAAAAGTGAGCTCTCTTTGGACACATTCTTTTGTCACCTCGAGTAAATCAATATTTGGGTAATGGTGCCAAACGGCATTACCAAAAATCATCCTTCGCCTTCCGCCTCTTGCAAAATCCATATGGATTCCGCCACTATTCAATATAATGGGGAAATGTTTCGACAATTCATAGCGGTCGTTTTGTCTCGCCAAAGCAAATATAAGCCTGTCGCGTACAGAAAACAGAGCTAGAGTTATGTCAATTTTGCTCATAGTGCAAAAAAGCATAATTAAGCACGTACGCATGGATTGATCGCACTAAAATTGCACAGCCATGAAATAGATATATCTTGCTTGAATATTTAACCCTGTAAATTTTCTACAGTTTTGTTTGTAACATGACAAGTAATCTGCCGAGTCAGACGTAAGCATCAAATTTTATTTAAAATGCAGGTGAATCCAACAATTTTCGTTCAATTTTATACACAAAAAACTATAGTCGGCAAAAAGGACATGCATTTAAAGAACGGTCCTGAATTCCTGGAAAAGCGTTAGCTAGGAATTGACAGGAAACGTTCCTACAGGAGCTAACCTATGGAATGTGGCTTAGGGGACTAATCGACAGGGAAAGCGTGATAAAAGGCAGGAAACTAAAACCGAGTGACTCTCTCTTTACTTTAGATCCAAATTGATTGGCAGAGCCGAAAATATAATAGTCAGGAAAATGGGACAGTATAATGTGGAGTCCATAATGGTTCCCATACTACCCGTTCACAATGATTGTATAATCATCACCTCTCCACATAACGATTCGGTGTGCGATCATAAAATATGGATTTCTTAAGTGGAACTCCATGCCATACCGAATTTTGGAATGCCAATATCCAGGCTTCCTATCTTTTCCATACGGCGGATGAATGAACATATAATTTTTCGATTTTGGTTGTTGTTGCTGCCGACACGCGACATTTTGGAAAGTGAAATAAAATAATTATCAATTCTTAAACTTCAAATTCTAAATTTTGAACTTTAAGCGTTAAACTTCAAACTTTGAATTCGAATCTTAAATTCGAACATTAAACTTTAAATTGCAACTTTGAATTTAGAATTTGAACTTTAAACTTTTAGTATAAGTTTAAATTTACTTCGCCTATGGTTAAGTATAGCT
>JAQFYU010002369.1:0-12072 GCA_034694905.1 Ceratophysella granulata
GTCCTAATGACCAGAGGCCTAGGTGCCGACATATTTGGTATCCTTTTGGTCGCAAGGTGCCGTCAGGCAGGTTTTTTGATCATGATCAAGGCCCGTCAATTGGCATTCTTTACATTTCACTATATGTATATGTAGAGGAGCATGCGATATTTGCTACAATCAGTGCTACCATGAACTGAGTCGCCATGAAACCACCATGGGCAAACAAACATTGACCGATTTAAAAATTTGAAAGAGAGTGCCTGAGCATACATTGGTGCATTAGAATGTCTATCCACCAACAGCAGCTCTAAACAGTGAAAGTCGGCTTAGTTAATAGTTTGATAAGACTAGCTAACCCATTTGTCAGTGATACTATCATTGATTTTCGTCTGTGTTCTGAATTTTCCGACCGCTTAATTAATCGAGTTTCAGTCGGAAGTGTTGTGCAGTATTCATCTCATATGTATCTCATTATTATGTTTCGTAGCCCATGAACATCTTTCGATAACCCATTTAGCGTATTACTGTATGTTGCTACGATGTTATTTGTAGCGGAATTTAAGCATAATTAAAATTTTAAATATTTGGAATCCAGAATTAGAATAGATTGAAGTGTAGAATTAAGTCGCCACGGAATTGGTAACTGGTACCGTATTGACAAAAGTTGTGAGACAGATACAGACAGCACAAATAACAATACAGACACAGGCACACAAAACACAAAAACATGGCACGCACTCACAACAACTGGATTTTATTAATAAGGATTCTATAATATTGTCATAGAATTTCTCAATTTCTCATTCTTATAATGACAGCTTCATGAGATAAGTATGAAATACAAAATCCTGATAGTTTGGCCTATTTCATCGATTCCAATTCGTGGAAATACAAACTAGTGGATTAAGAAATACACATTACAACAACATAGTCAAATCACCCCATAAAATGATGAGCTGCTGTGCATGTGTTGTGCATCTTTCGCATACCAACCTTTTTGTCGACCTGACAAGATAAGTCCCACCAACCACCCTTGATATTGGCGAGTTGCTGCGCATCTGATTATAGCCTCAAATATTATCCTCTACAATCGTTGCCAGTCGAAGTCAACATACTCCTACACAATACACACTATACGTGTACATCAACTATCCGAATGAAATGGCTAAATTCAAATGCGAAGGTGATTTGACAACTAATTTTTTTTAAATGCATTAAATGAAATAAATTGAAAAATTCAATTTAATACAAAACTCAGACCTTGCACTGATTCAAGAGGCAGCAAGTACTATTTATGTACCAACCAGGAATTAAAGTTCCACGGAGGTCGAAAGATATTCGCGCGCAATCTTGTTCATGATCAACATGATGCCAATTACAAATCGCTCTTTCGAAATTCGTCCGGTATTGCGCAATACCTTGCGGCGTCAAAATGCCGCCAATCTGAAATCTGATCTGAAAATCACTCTCAAATTTAATTTGAGTGAAACTGTATAAAATACTATTTTGCTTCAAGAATTGAAATATCAAATTATTTTATTTGTCAATTACTGGGAACGACGAATTCATTACAAAGAGTAATATTCTATTCCATCTGTATATCCGAACTTTATTTAACTTATCTTAACTCAACTAGAAGAATCCGGATTTTCCATTCAACATACCGACTCATTCGTTTTGTAAAATGAAGCATGAAACCTGAGCAGTGACGGTACAGAAAGGAGACGAGGCAAAGACCAAGGCTTTTGTCAATAAAAGAAAACGCAATTTCGATTCCAATTCCAGTTCAAATATAAAACCCATTTGATTTGATTTGATTCATTGCTTCGACTTTACTTTCCTCTTAAAGTAAACAGATAACAGGATTCTGCTTTGATTTTTGGGTTCGGGTTTCAAGGAATTTGTGTTCCGTTACTTTGTACCACAGGGAATTCAGTGAAAGGCTAAGTCTGAGTACGTAACCTGAATACAACTTTCACCGAAGTACTCTATTTAGTTCTATTCCGGCTAAACATATTTGTAGTTTGTTTTGTCAGCGGCTGTATACAGAAGGTTTAGAACGGTGAAGTAATTAAGTCAACTCTTGAATGTTGAATACTAGAAGGATCTACCGATCTACGTATCGTATTACATCAGATGGACAATATAAATTATACATAAACCAAATCAAGTGAATACATAATTGTACACACCGAAAGCCTAAATCTCTACAATAGCTTGTACTACAATGAATTCTATGTACAATTGTGTATTAACGAACTTGATTTTCATATTTGCAGATTTGCACAAAATAAAATTGAAATGATAGAAATTTTATGTAGTTTAGTATTTTATTTCTCTATGCGGAATTCATTAAAATTGGGATTAACAAAGATTTGGAAGTAGTTTAGAACGGTAATGAGGATGCTCAAATAGTGAATTAATTTTTATCATGGAAGCGACATTTCTAAACTGTAGTGTGGCAATCATCTAGAGGTGTCATATGTTAATATAAATATAAAAAATACTAAAAATTATTTTCGAATAAAACATTTTTTACCCTTGACTAGATTGAATCCAAATTTTTTCAAAATTGAATTTTTATGATCTTGCTAAAGAATGCAATAAAATCCACATAGGTAAATGTCGATGTGTGTACCATATTTACTGGCTGGTATGTGCTTTGTACACTTCCAATTTCGTAATGTAATAGATAATCATGCGCATAATAAACAATTTCCAATACAACAGAGGATTGAAAAAGTAATAAATACTTTTCAAGATTGACAATTTCTTTCCTGTTAGTTTGTATAAAAGTCAACTTACTATCCAACATAACTCTGTGCAGTCATTCAAGAGCTACTACTGTATGCTGATGGCTGACGTTATGACTACAAACTCTGATATTCACATCTGCGAGAGATTAAAACAGAAGAAGCACAACGCCAAGCATGGACCCGCAATAACAATGTCATAAATGTTTATTATCGCGTGAGAGAATAGCTTCCCTATCTCATTTCCATGCATGGATGTGCGGACGTTGCCAATATTTTTGCAAATTACTTTTGAGAAGAACATGGAATATATTGCGGTACGCATAAATTACAGAAAGATTAAAATGCAGTGGCTTGAAGAGTATGTGGAGCATGAAAGATGGAAAACGGAATATGAAATATGAAATAGTCGCGAGTAACGTTGCGGTTAAACTGACAGAGCATACTCGAGATCTAAATGTTGAGGTTCCTGATATTTGCGGGAATAGCAATGAGTACATTGTAAGCATAAGATAATACTTACATTTCGGGACGTTGGTTACATATAAGGCTTCCACGTGATGTTTATACGTTATAAATGGTTACAAATAGAATAATAACCAGTTTGTTTGCATGAAATTCGTTCCAGGTTAGTGTAAAGATTATTTGAACATAGCTCAACAAACGTTATCCAAATGTTAAGTTGGGAGAACAATTTCCGAGCGTTTTCTTCTATTGCTGTAATTAAATTTGCCTTAAATGCAATTCGCTCTACGAGTGGCGAAATTTCTAGTCCAACACAGTAATAAAAGGTTAACCACAATTTGAATATTATTTTTATTACATCAAATTATTCTGCCGATTGGAAAATCCTGTATTGCTATAACACGTCCATGTTAACTCAATACATAATTAGATACCAAACCGACTACTTAGTTCACAAAATACTTTTGAAGCCAGGGTGAATGGCGGCTTCTCATCCTGATAATGATAATGGCAGATTCTAATAGAGATACATGCTCATTGTCATATCAGAAGCCATTAGTGCTCAACTCCTTTATCGGCCGCCGCCACACTCATGCATTAGCTACACATCTTCTAAAACTGGTACTTCTAAGTGACATGGACATGTGTTGTGTGGACGGGGTCTAATATGCCTGATTCAATACAAAAGAGCTAATTTGTTCCGGTTTTCCTTGTTTGCAGTCCTGTTTCATACCAATATCAAAGTTGACGTGTGTTCTCTTTCAGACACCGCAATTAAGTGAGGATAAGGTTAATAATGCTCCGTGTTCCCAGTAAAAGGTTATGGCACAACAAAGTGGTTCTGCGGCAATTCGGTACAAAACGATGAACTCGAAACAATATCAATACGGTCGGAGTCGCAGTATTTTGTGGTGGGGTTCAAAATTTTCAGTAGAATTGAATTTTGTAGAAATTTTTGCTTAAAATCTCACACTGGCTTGGATATATTTAAAATTTGTGCGGCATATGGAAAAGAGCTAGTGCTCATATTTGAGTGATTTTCCAATTTGGGACGAATTTGGTTCTCATAGCTTTCAACATTTCCAGAATAGTATTTTGCTTGGATTATATTAATTTTCTATCTAAAAGTTTGTACAAGATTCAAGTTCTTTGGAATTTAATTTCAAATATATCCACAGCTAGATTTCAATTTAGTAATAGTAAACAACTTTTGCGGAATACAATTTGATTGACTCGATTTTATACAAAGGATTTACTTTTTAAAATTAGAAGCCGTATTATTGCATATGTTAGTGTACATTTTCTTAATATTTACCTTATGAAAGACGCGACAACATGAACTTCCATTTTAGTGAGCAACCCTCCTGTCTATACTTCAACTTGATACAATGTGTACTCGTACTTCTTGACTGTAGAAAATAAGACCGGAAGTCAATTCAAACTCGGTATCCGGATGAATTTATAATTTAAAACTATTCATGAACAGTGTGTTCTACAGAAAATTCGTGGACTAAAACATCATAAGATTATAAGCATTACCAAAAGCTAGCATTAAGAATCAACCGTGCCACTTCTGAAGATGTTAATGAGTATCGTGAGAAGGTTTATGCTCATTATTCTGTAGCATTAAACTGAGTTTAGGATGTGAATTGCAACCATGAAGAAGAGTAGATAAGTAGTTTGTAATATGTGCATAAGTACGCCTCTGCGCCAGAGAAACACGATATTTGTTTTCAAACAACAACCCGTACACCATGACCCTGCATCAAAATCGTTCCAATAAGCAAAACAAATGGTAATAATGGGAACGATATTAAATTTCCAGTTTCTGCCGTGATCTCAAAAAGACGGGAGGCAATTCAAGTTGAAAATTGTTCTCTGAAAGCCAAGGAACATCAGTATTCGGATAAATTGGCAAAACCCAATTGGCAAAAATTATTTCCGTAAATGGGCAAAAATATTCGAATTGGCAAAAGCGTAGTTTCATAACTTATTTATACTGGTTTATACTAAAGGTTGGGTTATTTTTGACAATTTGGTGTTTCAATCTAAATGTAAAAAAGTTCACATGGTCTATTCTATAAGAGTAAATTTGTTTAAGATCTTTATCTCACAATTCAATTAATTTAACCTAAATTAAACATTCATCAGATCCTGGATTCCATACCTGGATTTGCAAATTAACAATCTCCGTTCATGAACTTAATGTAGCGCTCCATTTAATTTTTTAATTTGCTTCATTTCCCCCCTTTTTTCATTTCAATCAATTGTTACAACGTTTTCGATTTTGGCCTATATAGTTTTCCATAAATCTAGCAATAGCAGAGTCATTTACATGGGTTCAATGGATTTATAGGGAAAAGGATGAGATATAATCAGAATAGGATAAACAAGTTAAAAAAGAATAGAACTTCAAATAAATCCCATACTGTGACTTGAAGTAATTTAATTAGATGTAACTCAAATTAAATGAAACTTCATTAAATCAAAATGCCCTTAAATAGCATCAAATCCCGCTGTGAAGAGTTTTAACCTCCAAATTGAAATTTTCCGTGACTCTGAACAAAACGTAATTTTTTGCTATTTTGTAGATTGCGAATTTATCAAATTTGGAATGGAAGCATCTTCAACTCTGGAGGTCAAAAAATTTGCCAATACGGTTTTTGCCAATCAATCCTAGAATCCAAAGGACGCGTCTTTCCTATTCCTATCACTCTTCTAGTGCTAAGCACAACGTTCATGTCCGTTCGGTGTCCTCTCTCTTCCCTTTCCATAATAGCTACTATCAAGTAAATAAAAAGTAGCTTCTGCAGCCGGTTGCAAAAATCCACAGTTTAGCAATCTCCAGTCTTGTGTTGTGAATGTGAAGGGGAAGACGGAGGCTGAGTTGGGTTACTAGTTCCTATTAGCGCCAGGCGCCAAGCAAGCCACACCAAACCAACTACAGCATACAGTACCAAACTGAGTGGTATGCTGCTGCTGTTTGCTACTGCTGCTTCTAGTTCTAGTCCATAGCTGCTCAAGCCCAAGTCTACACGTGCGTACTCGTATTTTTCTCGAGATTTCCGTCCTCTCTTCTCGTCTTCAAAAACAACGGGAAGCCCGGGTTGAGGCTTACAGTAGTGCTTGGTTGGGCGAATGGGATGAGGAAAAAGTGGGATAATATCCTCTTCTGAACACAGTATAGCTCCCGCTATTCCACCATACACAATTCACACGCATTTCTCCGAACCGTCAAGTTTTCCAACACTGTATTTTCCCCCTCTCCAGCTATTTTGCCTTCTGAGCTCCAGTAGTGTGGCAGCTCGGGGTCTCCAGACCCATGGAACCATAATACACAAACTCCCAAACTCCCCGAAAATCCGGCTGAAAGAAAAAACTTTCTCTGCCACCAGACTTCAGAACCAGCTTCCAGACTCTCTTCAGTTCAACTCCTGACTTGACAGCGTGTGCTAGTGCTCAAGCATCCCAACCTCCCAACACACTTTCTCCAATTTTATCCCGCTTCCCGTGTAGTTAGCATCCTCACCCAAACCTATTCACTGGTGACCAAATTCCGCCCAATACTCTGGTGCTAGTGAGTTGAACTCAAGCTATTGTTGAAGAAATAAATTTCGGATCCGCATGTGCATGAACTGCACGGAATTGACATTGTACAGGTAAGACAGGCTCAGGGGTCATTTCATCCTACTTAATAATTTTGAGTTTACTTCTGTCGGTCGGTATGTCTGACACACAACTATCTTTTTGTCAACACCTTAACCAGTGCTCGATTTTCTGGCAATGTAATCCTACACAATTCAATTTATCCTGATTCTGAATTCCAAGGTGGAAAATGCTGATGATGCTCAGAACCGTTACAATAACAGTGGCTCGACTGGTATGACAACGTAATGCAATACTAAATGGGCTATTGAAATTAATGTTTTCAAATTGATATTAAAACTGGTCTCGAGACATAGTGATGAGGTGTAAAAAGATTCTACATACTTCACAACTTTACCGATTGTAGCATTATTAATAACGTGTTCGCAAATTCAAAACACAGGTACAGATCAGAGAGATTATCATTGACCAAAGGGTCAGCTAGTCACTCTTAATGTTGCAAAAATTGCCTAGTTTTCCTCGACGGTGAAGAGGAGGATGATCAAAGTAAGCTCTTGTTTGAGATGGAATGTGGCAATAGGGTGGTGCGAAAAAGCGTTTGATTACTCAGGTGTTCCTCGGCTTTCAAAAGTAGTTTTATGTTTTTGGAACCGCATGTTCCTGGTCCGGATTGTTGTAAGTTGTAAGCTTCTGAAGGTTGAGGCTTTAGTATGTGCGAAATGTGCTACTGCTGGTAGACTGACACTGCCTTGGTTTCCCAAAGGTTAATGCTACGTCAATATGAGCTAATGTAATGGTTCTATGTAGTGTGTGTGCATTCCCTGTGTAAAGTCCTTACGTAGACAAACCTTCGGGTTTGTTGGATTCGGTGTATGTCTTGGGAATTCTGAAACTCTTTTTTCTCGTTTCGATTTGAGTAAAAGCAAAAGGGAAGATTTTGAAAGGCGTAGAAGACAAGAAACAGTGTTTATGTGGAAGAAGACCAGGCCAGAGGAGGTAGTAGAGTAGAGTAAATACAGAGTGGGTAATGGAATGTGAATGTAGGTGGTGGCGTAATTCCACGTTTTATGTAGGATGAAATGAGATGTTGAATGTTGAATGTTTGAATGAGCAAGAGGTCTGTGTGTGGACGAGTGTGTATACAAATCCTTGGCTCAGCCGATTAGAATTTACATCTCCCACTCTCTATTCATTTCCGACTAATTAAAATTCAGGTGGTAAAACGAGAAGGGAACGGGCTGAATTCGTAATCCTCCTAAGCTGCCCAGAATGGAGTCCAGCCCAGTTCGGATGGAAGATGTAGAATGGTAGGAAGTGCTAATTAGGAAATGGGTATGCTTGGCAGCAGTAGGCAATCCCAACCATTTTTATTCCAAACTCAGGCTTCTGCGGGTTTCACTGTTCCACCAAGGATTTGCAATTTGCAAATTTTATTAGTCTGATCCGTACTTTGGTTGGGTTTCATTGAGGACTCGGGTTACTTACAAATTACGTATCTGGATAAGCGAGAGCATGTACTCGTAATGTAATAGGTTCCCACGCGATTGAGAGTCTGTGTATTATTAATTCTGCCCATTATTTTCTCGACAGGCAGAAGTCAAGGCGTTGAGGGGAAACATA
This sequence comes from Ceratophysella granulata, assembly GCA_034694905.1. NCBI lineage: Eukaryota > Metazoa > Arthropoda > Collembola > Poduromorpha > Hypogastruridae > Ceratophysella > Ceratophysella granulata. The sequence goes on from JAQFYU010002369.1 coordinate 8,427, forward strand.
TAATTTGCTGTCAAGCATTGATATCACGTACACGGAGTGTAATGGGTGGCTTGACAATTCATTAATTTGCTTGTCTCATGTATCACTAATTGAGCTGTTCCTTAGTTGGAGTACCTGAAAAGCTCGTTGCGTTGCGATGCGACTGGGTTTGTATTCATAGAAACAATAGTTGATACCATAAATTGTAAAGGGTTAGTAAGGAAAGACCCATATGCATAATGAAAGGTCAAAAGTTGCACTAAAGTATGCTACAAAAATATACATTTAAATTCGAATGTTCGAAAAATTAAAGTTTGATAATACAATATAATCCAGCCAGGCAAGCTATATAAAAACTCACAAATATTGAGAAAAAAATTGAGATCAAGTTGTAACAATTTTTGAAATTCAAAAATCAGATTATCATCTAAGAATCAAAATACCAGAGAAGGTCTGAATAGATTACCAACACTAGAGAAAGGGTTTAGGTTCTTCGAAAATTGTCGAAATATCTAGTACAAGTGCAGAAATATTGTAAAAACTTGAAAATATTCACTTATATGAGACAAATTTCAAAATTTTAATATATAACATGTGGTGATTGGCACCATGCCGAGTCAATCTTTGAGATATTAAATTGAAAAATATATTTTTGCTTTATAGCCATATCCTAGTTATAGGAAAAGTAAGAATTTGAAAAACATGAAAATTTGAAAATATGCAAAAAAAAATGTGAGCATAACATTTGGCTATTGGAACTTGTCCTCAAAATATGTTTCTGCATAAAATTCCTTTCTCTAACCATAAGTAAATCCAAATAAGTATCGACTACGTTTGTTAGCTGCTAGCGCATGATCCCGTAATTTGATACTATTTACAGGGTTGCTCTTAAATTACAAAGTTGGACTTATGGGATTATTTAGGCTGTTTTTGGGCGAGGTCCCAACATGAAAGACGCAGCTTTGTATATTGTACTGAATATTGGATCTTTTGTTGCCATGCTGCGCTTGAGTATTTCTAACAATAGAATCCAATATTTCCGATATCCCTCTCAGCACAAGTCAGAAGTACAATACGAGTTTCAATTCAAATGTATCGTCTGTTCCCGAAACATGAAATATGGAAGCACTCTCCTTCAATTTGTTACAGACGTTGCGCAGAAATCTGGAATTTCATGGATTCTGTTTCCATATATGAATTTCTGCGGAAGAAGAATGGAAGTTCAATTTTCTGAACACCTTTTGGAATGGAAACCGTTTGAAGGGTTTTCTCCTTATAGCGCTTCTGCTGTGCTAGTAAGATAAGTGTAATCCACTTTCTGTGGGAGCTTAAAGGAGCTCATCTCTGTCTGTAAATGGCGAATAGGCTATAGTGATTGAATGCATCAAAACTTGAGCGTAACATCTTCTTTCTCAAGATGTATCGGTATGTCTTTGGGGAGACCAGCCCACTTCAACACTTCCACTTCCACCTTCAGACTTTGGGATCCCGACAATGTGTAGCACCAAGGACTTGACAACTTTCGATCATCTTTCCCTCATACCAGGATCCTTCCTCTCATCTTACGTTAACTTTCCCAAAGTTTAGCCTAGGATTGGGTTCAGACAGCCGGGCTAGCAGGGAACGAGTGGCTTGGGTTGGTGGTTGGAGGAAAACAGGTCTCCATTTAAATTAAGTGATGGAAACCACAGAGACGGAAATGTGGAGGACCTCGTCTACTTTAATTCAGAGAGATGCTTCAAACTTTGGTTTTCCTCTTGTTCCTAATTGGTAGCTCCGTCCATGAGAAGCAGAACTGTAATGAAAGAATATTACCAAGGTTGGCCGACAATATAGAGCAGAGCGAGCAATCAAAGTGACTGGAAAGCGTTGAATTTTATGCGGGAAAGATGAAATTGCTCAATTTCGGAATATTGTTCACCATGCAGAAGCAGTCAAGGTGAACATGGACAAATTTAATTCTTGTTTCATCAAATTTTATATTTATGGTTTTTTATTTCGTCAAATATGCTAGTTTTAATAATTTTAGTTGAACTAAATTATTTTTCGGTGTAGATTTCTTTTGTCGTCGCTTTGAGTCGCGGTTTTTTACGCGTTTTTTTTTTCACAGTATTTGATTCGATTTTTTGTATAACACATTGCTTTTAATTCAGCGTTCTTAATTTCTGATGAGAATTATATATTCCTTTATGCTTTGTTTGTCTACATATTTCTGTTTCATTTATAATATAGGCTAGGTGGTGGAGAATGATTTACAGAAAAAATTGACACACTTTAGAAGTTCAATAAGTACTTTAAAGTTGTGAAAATGTGATTTAATTTTTTTACAGTTTTGCAATGCGGTTATTCTTTGCGATTTTTGCTTCGCAATTTTCCCCTTAGGAACCAGGTATCTTGACTTTGCTGGTTGTTCTAAGAAATAAACAATTCAATTTAAGAAACAAGAATCGAGGAATGTACTGAAACACATCACCCCCCCCCCCCCAAAAAAAAAAACGTTACAGCCTTCTAACCTTATTACGGAAGAGATCCCTTTGTTTTGTGAACACAGGAATAAATAATTAAATTAAGGTTGCCAAGGTAACCTATGCATATTTGAAATGAAGCTAGGAAGTTCGCTCAATTCGAGGAAATTCCCAAGCAAGGTTTAGAAAGCTGAAGCGTTTATTTTGGTTTTCATTGTATATTTTCTGTATTAACACAAAATAGCGCTTTATGTTTATCATAAACGAATGACTGCTATGAATTCAGCGTTTTGATTTGTCGCGCTCTGAAATATCCAGTGCTCGCTACTAATTGGTCCCGAAAATTAAGCAAAGAACGAACTAAAAGGCTGGACGTGGAACTTTGAGCTGAACATTTAGACTCCCTGCCAGTCATTCCAGGCAATCAAATGGATTGCGGTGACGGTTAATGACTCTAAATTAGTTTGATATTAAATTCCCATTCAAGGCCTTGTCTGTTGACGAGAGCTTCTTAAATTATGCATGACTTTATTGCTCTTTCCCTTTCACGAACTATATGGAGTACAATGTGCTCCAGTTAGTTTGGTAGTAAATAGTAGCACTCAACTTGTAATGGATTAACGATTACAAAATAATGTGAACAACTGTTCTCTTCATTCATATCACTGCATGCATAGTCCTTACAGAACATGTTACGCAAGATAGAGTGAAATGTGTTCGTCGGTTCCCTTTGGAACCGCATAGGCAGAGCGAATGCTGATGTAAAGATGGGCAGGATTAGGCTTTGCGCTTTTTTGATTAATTCACTTGCTCGTACGAACAGTTAGACTTCTGAAGTCTGGAATTATGGCCAAATTCAGGAATAGCGAACACGCGGTAACGGCTAATGGTAACCGCCCGAGGTAATCAGTTGAGCGGGTTTCGGGAAACCTAACTTAATCTAAAGTAACAAGTGCTATTAAGTTGTTAAGTAACGGGTGGTTATCATGAACGAGCCTGTAGTGTTGACCATGTAACTTTCTCCATGTGTGGTTACCACGTGAATCTTAATCCTGAAACCACCCGAAATTATACAAATAAAAATTGAGACTTTGTTTATTCAGCATCCTTTACAATACCTGTTCTCTCAGAGTGCTGAAGTGTAATATAGAGACGACATTTCGGTTTAGCGGTTGCTCAAAAAATTCGCATGGCAACCTTAA
>JAQFYU010002370.1:0-12071 GCA_034694905.1 Ceratophysella granulata
TGATAATTGGCCCAAATCCGGTGGACAGAGAAAAGAAGCACTGACCAACTGCTGCGTACCACACCTGGAAAATTTAAGATTTGAATTTTAAAATAATTGAAGTTAGCGTTTAGGGCTGTAATTATATATTAAAATAGTAGGTTTATCTGGAAATGCCTACGTCAGGTTCCAGAATTTTGCTCCATTTGGGCACAATGAATACTTTGATTCCTGTCCAGGCTCCTTCCAGCGTCACACCGCGTACCAGGATAATGAACAGAACAATGTAGGGAAAGAAGGCGGTGAAATAAGCTACTTTGCCACTGGATTGAACCTACAATTTTTGAACACCATTTTGGAAATTTAACTCAATTAATATTTTGTTAAAAGTCTTGAACCAAACATAATTAAATACGGGACCGGCGTGGGCGGACATACCCCTTTGACGAGTGACAGGAAAATTAGGATCCAGGATGCAAGGAGACAAAGTGTCAGTCGCCATTCCGGTAACCCAATTCCGTTGTTCACATCCGCGTATTGCGGAAACACTTCTTTTCTATAAAAAAACGTGAAATTAAATTTTAAACTTTTTTACATAGCGAGTAATTGGTAGATCTTACTCGAAATATAATTCTGAGATGGTTTTATTCGTGAGATCCTTGTTAATGCCCGTTCCATTGCATAGATCTCCACCCCAAGACACGTCACATTCCGCCCAGGGCAACGTACTTTGGAAAGATGCCACAAAGTAGAAAATCGTAATTGCCATCAGTGAGCAGTAGTATGAAACGACACAGGCTGTCCCGATCATTGAGCCGTACCTTCAGAAAATACATACAGACTAATTATATATTGATTTTGGCTTTATAAATAACAAAACAATTAGCTGATTTTCGTCCGTGATTTTAATGAGGTCATTTTGCGATTTTGACAATTCCTTGCTGTTTGCAAAAAAAATTAGAATCCTTACCCCACACCTTTGACGATTGGAGCCATTTTCCAAACTTTGACTTGTCCACAAGCCGAGAACTGACCTGGAAATGCAAATTAAGAGTAAATCATTAAATTTTGGCTATTAATTAATAGATGAATTAATTAAATTACAGCTTTTTGAAATTCGACAATAAATTGTTACCCATGGACATTTCCAGGAAGTAGATTGGTTTCCCAATAAGAAAGAGGACTATAATGTATGGAATTAAAAATGCACCGCCGCCATTCTCATAAGCCGTAAAAGGAAACCGCCAAACGTTCCCCAGACCCACGGACATGGAGATACATGAGAGTAGAAATTCGATTGGCTAAAAACAAAAATGTATTTCATCATCTTTTTGAGTTTTTAGAGTTTAGATAATTGCAAAAATCTAAAATGTTGTAGTAAATTTAAGTACCTTGTCCCACGTGTCTCGACCAATGTCCTCCGTCCCAGCATCTGGAGTCTGGAATGAGTGTGCAATAAATTTTGTATATATTACAAATTCAAAGAAATCAAAAAAGGATGATCAAATTACACGAAATGTAATTTAAAATTACACGAAAATGTTATTTGAATTTACACGCAAACGTAATTTGTAATTATTCGAAAATGTAATCTGAAATTACATGTAACATGATGTTCAAGATCTCGGTGTCAATGAATTTTCAAAAATTGCTACTACATTTATTTAATTTAGTAACAGAATTGCAAATTGCCAATTATAGATTACAATATAATAGAATATACTTCAACAAACTCAATTTTATAAAAAAAATTGACGTATCTTAAAATACGTAAAATACAAATTACAAATTACAAAATTGCATCACAAATTACAAAGTTACCAATTACTTTAAGTCTGTGTCTATTATCGTAATTTGTAATTACATGTAATTTACCCACACTTGCGGATTAGTTTACCTTTGCAACCAAAGTTCCATTCTGGTACGACGGCGGAAGACCGTTCTTTTCATTTTCTCGACAAATCCGATCTTCGTCAGTTTCAAAAGCCTTGTTTAGCTGGCCCTTACCCTTCAAAAATCAGGATATGAAATTATAAACTGTTAGCATGAACTGTCGACAGAATTGTGATTTAGACATCTTCATTAATACAAAATAATCTGTTATCTATAATTTAATTACTAATTTCAAACAATTTTTTTATAAATTAGTTTATTGTTTGGAGTTTTGCATCCTCGTCATATAATTAGTATATTCTTAAAAATCGAATGAAATTGAAATCAATTTCTTGAATCCTGACCCTGACTCGTGACATGCAATATTTCAATTCTATTTTAGAAAAACATTGGAAGACCCAGACCAGAATTAATTTTCCTCTACATAACAGGTGTGTGTTGAAATAACGATTTAAGCACGCCACACGAACGATCAATCAACTTTGAATTGAACCGATGCGATGTAAGTTACCTTGCCCACTTTACATTTCACATTTCAACGCATTATGCAATCAGATTTCCTGCTTAATTCCAAACTGAACCCAACAAGGTCGGGTGTCAGGAGTTGATTCACTTTAAATTATTTAATATTATTCATTTAAACGTTCTCTAGGAAAATAATTTTGTTATAGTTCATTAGTTCAACCGCCATTTGAAAGATGTATTAATTCATCTCAATCTGATTTGATTTTACGTAATCGAGATCGATTATTTTTATGGTTTCACTTACATTCACGGGTTCCAGGCTGTACGATTGTGTTTTCATTGTAGATGTGAAATTTCAGTTTCAAAATTGGTTTCCAGAACCCAGGTCAGTAATTCTCTATGCTCAATGCTTATTGAGCTGTGATTCGTTAATTGTTCGACGTAGAGCTTTCTTACTTCGATTTTCACCTCAGCTCGCCATTTTCAGGAACTTTTGGCAGAATTTGATTTTAGTGTTTGAAGATCTAGGGAAAATGGGAAATAATTCAAGATTTTTTGTTTCTGTACTAAATAATGAACTTATAACTCCAAATATACACATTTCGTTGACAAATTTAACTACCAAAATTTATAAATTGGTAATTGAACAGGACCAATTGTCTCGGATATTTTCGTGGGAACGAATTTTCGACGAATTTTCCCTGAGCGAATTCTTCGAAAGTAAATTTTCCGGGAGCGAATATTCCTGGAACGCATTTATATAAATGACATCGTAATACTGTTGAATTTGCTCAAAATATTTGAAAATCTTAATTATTTGAGAACATGTGTCAATTAAATACTAATAAAACAATAAAAGTAAATTAAGTTCAATAGCATAAGCCCGACTCGGGTCGGGCTAATTGTGTGTGCGTTATTCGATACAATGTTTAGTATATTTTAATCTAACTTCGCTTTAATATTTGTATTTCTACATATTTTTGATAATCGTTGTTCGGTGAGTATAGTTATTTACGAATAATACGTACGTAGGAGTAAATAACGCAGAACGCAGATCTGTACGTGCCACATGCTTAAATGCCTAATCATAATTCATAATTCACAACTCGCCTTCAAAATGCTTTTATTCTTAGAATTCCTCAGGGATCACACTACTCATTACCATTGATTGCCAAATTCACCGCGTTCATTAATTCCCAATTCGCATAATACATATGAAGCAGATAAATCCGGTAAACTCTGTTTGCCTACCTTCTGTTTCAACTGATATCAATATTAAACGATTCTATGTTAGTATGCAGGTTTTTGTATACTGAGTTTGCAGAATATTGATGTATTGAGCACACCTGTCACAGCTTTTTAAATAGAAAGAGAAAATTGTGGAAGACTAAATTTTTCACCGTTTGTATTTCTGAACAAATGATGTTCTTTTTAAATTATAGATATTTTAAAATTAAAAAAAGATGTTCAAGAGTAAGTGTTGCGTCTGTCTGTCACCAATAAAAATCATAGTGTTTGTTGATCATTACATATTGTTAAATAATTGTTAATTAATTTAGTTAGATTTTATTTAACTCTGATAATTCATTAAACCAAGCCGAATTCCGGACAATTTCAGCACAATATGTGACATTTTGTTTTACATGTTTCTGAACTTTTCATTAAAATTTTGCAAAATCTATTTTCAATGTATTTGAGTTGTTTGACAAAAAATAAATAAAGCGAAAATGTAACATCGTCGTGCGTCAATTTTAGCTTTATTTCAATGATAAAATTATAAAATACTAATTACACGAGGTGAACACTTATTCACTATTGTAACTATTTTTTAATTAATCGCATGTAAATTAATATAAAATAAATTTAAACAGACAGACAACGTCTGACTGAAAAATGATGCTTGTAAGCTAAAATACAAACATGAGATAATTCTGAATTCAAATTCGAACCGCATATCCAATTATTCATTTTTTTAAATAATTTTTTTAGAAACGCAACTTCTTGATTTATATTTTGTAGATGTGTTCAAATGTCCAGATAAATGTATGTAAAGTAGTTTGAGATATCAGGATTTGAAAAGAAGCTGAAACAATTGAAACAAAACCCTCGTTTTGGCTTACCTAATATATTTAGACTGAAGCTTGCAGGCTTACGCGAATCCGGTTAGTAAACTCGGTTTATGAGTGAATTATGTAGTTTTAAAGTTTTAAACACAAAATTCAACTAAAATATTTAATACTTCAAACTAAACACATTTAAAATCTTAAAACACAATTAAATTAACTCTGATCCAGTCGAATGCTGGATTGTAAATGACACCCGAAGGAAAGGTATGAAAACGTGAATCCTACAAAATAAAGTACATGTCTACTAATAACTAGAAGCGCAATTACTCCTAGAATCAAATAGCTTCAGGTGAAATTCCATTTCTAAGCTAATCTTAGAAGACATAGACACCCTGCCAGGAATTTATGTAGGGGAATTATACTGAGATTAATTGATGTACGAATTTAGACATACAGAAGCCCCCTTAGTACCTGTCACGTCAAAAATCTTCCCGTTTAATTATGTAATTAAATTATGCACTGTAATTTACTGCAGAGAGTTAGATCACTATTATTACAGCACATCTTTCATAAAAAAAACAGTTTCTGACACTCTGCTAGCTAATTTTGGATACATTGGTATTTGGTATGTACATTTTATGGTTAGTACAGGGTGGCTACAAAAATCTTCAGCTCGAACGAGAGAAATGAGTACGCTGTAATTGTGTTTAAAAAATATATATATTCGATTAAAGGGCCTCGATATTTTTTTCAAATTTTAAAAGCGGATGAAAGACCATTTTTTCAAGATTTGTGAAAAATAGTGAAAATAAATTGCAAAAATGAGCACTCGGCATGGAGGAATATTTTAAGCAACAGCGATAATTTAAAACTGGTTGGTTACGCCAGGACAAATGGACTGTTTGTTGTTTTTCCATTTGCCCTGGGTAACGCATGCTGTGTTAACGTTATTTGTAACAAAATATCGCGGTTGCCAAGGTCATCTTTGTTGCTTCATCTCAACTTAATGCTAGTTTTTGTATTATTTTTTTGAAAATTTTCGAAAATGACCTTTAGTCGCCTTAAAAATCTGAAACAAAAATCAAAATTCCCTTTAATTGGGCATATTTTTTCAATTGACATGTCACATATGTCACAAGGGTTCCCCCCGGTGTCGACTGACATTTTTCAAAAGGTGAAGAATTATGGTATTCACCCTGTATAATCCGGAATCATTGCCTCACGTCACTTCGCAGATCAAGCCATAGCCATGAACTAAATCTACAATGGAAGGGCACGTATTGGAATATGGAAATGCATTTCCTAAGGATAATCACACCAGCCGAATTACTCCCATGATTAATCACTCAATTCATTGTTTCTAGTTGTTCAGCAGGAATATGTGGATGCACCGAGCTGTTTGATATAAGTAGTTTAAATAAGTTTGTAAAATTTAATTAAACATTTGAAAGATCCCTGGTTTCTTTTCACCTTTAAAATCGAATAAATTCGATTTTGTACGTTACATTGTATTGTCAATAAACCTTGTATGTATAAATTATTTGCAGATTCTGTTTTTTGGGCATTGTTTTTAATTGCTCATGATATTTTGTGTTTTTTTCCCAAGATTTTGATCACATATTTGAAATCTGTGTTACTGATTACATATTTTCAAAAATCAGAAATATTTGATGGCTAAATAGAATTTTTACAAAATTTAGTTGTCACCCTCATCGAAATCAGAATTTTGAGTTCAGCTAAATCCAATCGAACTTGCAGAACTCTCTTTAATGAGCCTTTAAAGTACTTTATTTATGTTCAGTGGTTAACGACAGGCTTTAAAAAATGCACGGATGGCTACATTTTGATTAAGCATTTTACGATCCCGAAATAACTATGTTAAATGCTTTGGACTTGATCCTAAGCATTTATTATGCACCTGATCCTATTCACGTTGTTTCATGGTTAACAGTTGACAGAATATTAATTTATAGACATTTGTCAACTATACGGATTGCCACTCAAAGACATTATTGTATCTGTTAATTGAGCTTCAACCTGGAACCAATGCCATAAGCACCTTGAAGACTCATGTACAGCAAGCTACATGGGCTAAATATGGCTTTGAGCTATTATCGACTTGACATGACAGAAACTGTGTATCCTTGTATCAAGTCAAATTTTGAAGTACATTAGAAGTTAGTAAGTATTCGATATTTTATGTTTTTCCACGTCATCATTGAATCTGAAACATTGAAACGTCAATAAAACAAATTCATTACAATGTACAGAGGCCAAGACGATTAACGATTACTATGTTTTATTTGATTTTTGCTGGAGAAGACCCTGGCAACTGACAACAGCTAATCCCGAGATATTAAAAAAATATGATTTTGCGACCTGGCATCATATGTAATTTAATTACAAATTACATTTGAGATGTGTTTTTTTTATGTATTTTACATTTTGTTTGTACATTTAATTTGTACATTTGTATTTGTACATTTGTTACAAACCGTAAATGTCACATTAAATTAAATGTAATTCTACTACCCAAATCGCCGTTAAATTTGTAATTGAATTACGTTATTTCAAATTACTAATTACAAATTACAAGTTATGGATCCATTAGAATATAGGAATAAAAGAATATGTAATTTTGGAACATTTAGTTATCAGTTTTTGCAGGTGTGAAGCGTGAAGGCTAGTACAAGTCCGGCCGTTGCCAAAATCAGTGGCTAAACGCTGAATAATGAACACTATCTTGAATGGTCCATGTCTTTTGACAACACCGAAAATGCTCAAAAAATATCAATTGAGAGAATTTTTCAAAAAATTGAAATGTGGAGCTAAAATTTTCTAAATTACAAATTATATAAATTACTCTTCATAAATCAAATTACAATTACAAATTACACTTGGGCTCTAAATCCAATTACATGTAATTTGTTCAACCCTGCGTAGCTTAGCAAAATGGAATCTAGTCGTTTTTGCGGTGAATAGCAAGTTATGGTCAACAAAAGTCAACAAAGTTATTTTACGGTGAAAACGGCCAATTAAGATATTTATCGATAAAACTTAAATTTACTTGGGATTATAAGCTATTTTAAAAGTTATACGAACACGCTCCATGTATTTGTAACTTCATTTTTAACGTACTTACCTCTTTAAAACCAGATTCACTCGGAAACTATCACAATTTTCCCATCACTAGTAATTAAATTAATGGCTCACCGTTTAAAACTTTGTATTTAAAACAATAGATAAATCTGTATACATGCTGTGTTTGTGCAGGCTGCATCCAAACCAGTCAAGCACGAGTCAATCTGCTATTGAAATTTGGTGACTTAAGTCCGGTCGTCCCGCTGACCATGTTGCAATTTGTGAATGACCACATTAAAATCTCGTCTAGAATCTGTCTGTATCAACATGAACTTGAGTGATGAACGGTAATTAACTGCGTATTTAGTCCAGGTGTGACAAGGAAGGTCGAAGGTCCATGTCTCTTGACGCAACGGATAATGGTTCATGGAGTTAGTTAATATACGCGTGTCAACGTACTCCATTGATCTGATACTACGTACTAAACCGTCTGTGATGGCGGCTTATGCAACTGGCAGACATTCGGATTAACTTTCCATTTAAAAAAATTGTCTAGCTCAACATTCTAAAATCTGGGGTTATTGATTTTGTAGTACACGTCGTAGAATGCGATTAGAGTGAAAGGTATTACTTATCCGAGATGCGTCTGACGCATAAACAAACTTCATTCAGTTTGAATTCAATTAAGGGGTAATTATATCATTTTTCTAAATAATTCAATCGCATGCCATTCAATTTCTTAAATGAAAATCCACCGTTCGGAATTTATTTACAAAGTATTATTTTTTATTATTTTTTATTTTTAGGTATTAGGTATTTAGGTATCCTGACACTGTCAATAGTGCTGAATATTTGACCAAACAAATTGTGGAAACACAGTGAAAGACACTATTTTATGGTGATGAAAACTGATCTTCCGTTGTATCCAAAAGACCAAAGGGTCAGAAATTGGAATTCAATGTTTTCAGCTGAGACAGAAGTGTTTGTTGCGAAAATCTGATCTCGACAATTGACAAACATGTTTAGTAGGTCAGGTCAGTTGTATCAGATGCGTACCTTGAACTAGCCAAATGCAAAGATGATGGGTCAACGGGTATGTCAATACTCGATTGAGTGATTGATTGATTGCTTGGTTACTTGGCTGATTGGTTAATTGATTGGTTAATTGATTGGTTGGTTGATCGTAAATTTTCCGATTGATTGACTGGTTGGTTGCATAATTGATTGGTTGATTGGTTAATTGATTGGTTGGTAGATCGCAAATTTGCCGATTCATTGACTGGTTGGTTGGATAATTGATTGGTTGGTTGGTTGGTTGATCGTTAATTGATCGATTGATTAACTGGTTGGTTGGATAATTGGTTGGTTGATTCATTGATTGGTTGATTGGTTGATTGATTGGTTGGTAGATTTAATAATTTGTCGATTGATTGACTGGTTGGTTGGATAATTGGTTGGTTGATTAATTGATTAGTTGATGGGTTGGATAATTGGTTGGTTGATTAATTGATTAGTTGATTGGTTGGTTGACTGTTAATTGGTCGATTAATTGACTGGTTGGTTGGATAATTGGTTGGTTCATTAATTGATTAGTTGATTGGTTGGATAATTGGTTGGTTGATTCATTGATTGGTTGATGGGTTGGTTGACTGCTAATTGGTCGATTAATTGACTAGTTGGTTGGATATTAGTTGGTTCATTAATTGATTAGTTGATTGGCTGTTAGATTGTTAATTGGTCGAGCGATTGACTGGCTGGTTAATTGATTGGTTGGTTGGTCGGTTGATCGTTAATTGGTCGATCGATTGACTGGTTGGTTTTGGTTGTTGGTGGGATGATTGATTGGTTGATTCATTAATTGGTCCATTGATTGATTAGCTGGTCAAGTGGTTGGTTATTTAGTTAATTTACCGGTTGGCCATTTAAATGATTGGAAGTAGGTAATTGATTGGTTGGTTGGTTAATTGATTAGCTGGTGGTAAGTTAATTGATTATGATTATTAAGCGATTAATTCGTTAATTGGTCGATTGACTGGCTGATTGGTTGCTAAATTGTTGTTGGTTGTTGGTTGAGTGATAGAAAGATCGATTGATTTATTGATTCATTCATTCATTAGTCGATTAATTGATTGGTTGGTTGTTTGGTAGATTCATTTAATCGATCGTTGAATTGGTTTATTGTATGGTTTCAGATTGGCTTAGGCCTGCGTTGATTGATTGTTTGATTGGATTTGGTTTGTTTAGTTTAGTTTTGTTTCGTACGTACTAGTGAAAAGCTATAATTTTGTCAGAATCTAAATCTAAGGTCAGAAATAGTTTCATTCATGGTTAATGGTTAACTTGTGAGCTGCTTTTGAAAATGCCTAATGGAATCTATTAAGATATTTGTAATTTCATTTTAGCGTTGAAATCAAACTATATATAAATTCTTAATACAATCACATAAAAAGCAATTACAATTTCTCTCTCTCTGGGTACTTGGAATAGAACCTCTTAGATTTGTCGTGCCTATCGATTAACTCGGTAGACTTTGATGCAATTAAGGAAACAGCAGATTTGCTTCACATTCATTGGTTCCCTTTTAGAATTAATTGAATCTGTGTACACCGATTCATATTCATCCGTGTCCTACTAGTCTTACGAGAAAATCCTAACTCGTTTAAAAGCCCTTGTAAACGGCCTAAGCTTAGACGAACAACCCAAAGCTATTACTCAAAACGATGTACTTAATTCCACGTACTACACCTACATACGTCTCCAAATACATAGAATCTCAAATTCCAAAATTCTCGAATCCCTCCTGATGTGCTAACGCTAACACCTACACAGACATTTGAACCAGCTAATGACACTCATTTCAATTATATTTATCCTGTTGTAGCAGAATTTCTGTCAAATCTCATAAATTCTGAAATTAGATTAGCTAACTGTACTATAAAACATTTACACGGATATGGATCATTATAGAAATGAATTTATTTGGGAAGACATTACTAAAAAATACAGGATGTTAAAGGTATAGGAAGTTTTTGATTAAATGATTTTAATCAGGTGTAAACCAGCTTGGGGCACCTGGAAATGGAAGCCATTTAAATTAAACGTAATTACATTTACAGGAGCCTAATCCTCGGCTCAGTTGAGACTAGTTAAACGGCTGGAGGTCTGTACTACGTCAGATTTATCTCAGCAGGTCAAGGTCAACATGTAATTAAGCCGTTGTTCAAGGCTCAACCATACGTATGTAACCGGTTCAGTACAAACATAGCAAACTATCATTTTGTGCGTAAACAATACAATACGAGATCTGTTCGATGAGCGGATATTTTGACAAATCTAGAGCATAGAATTTGTATTACTATTTATGTCATTGTTATATTTTTTTCACTAATTTAAATATTTATTAAATATTCATATACTGTAAAGGTGAGAAAAACTAACCTAAAATTTTAATAGCAGTAATTATTTTGCACAATAAAAATAGAAATAGCGAATTGCAACGACTGGGTCTTGGGGTTTTGTGCTACCCAGTAGCTGAAGGGTAGCCGGTTAGCAAATCGAGCTTAGGTAGCAGAGGTAGCATAAGAAGCAAGGGTAGCAAATCCATGCCATAACAGCTAAACTAAAAACAGCTAAAGCCAAAATAGCTAAACAAAAAAAGCTAAAATAAAAACAGCTACGACGTAATAAAAGCTACGCAATATTAACACCTAAACCAATAATAGCTCAAATAAAAACAGTTACGCAGTAGAAAATCTACGCAATACTAACAGCTAAAACTACTGTTGTGTGTGTTGTTCACATCAAACTGATTGCATCAGCAGTTTTAGCTGTTATTATTGCACAGCTGTATATATTTTAGCTATTATTGGTTTAGCTGTTATTATTGCGTAGCTGTTATCACGTCGTAGCTGTTTTTATTTTAGCTGTTTCTGTTTAGCTGTTTTGGCTTTAGCTGTTTTTAGTTATTATGGCGTGCTTCGGTTTATATGGCAGTGTATTTAGTATTATGTATATATGTTAGGATCAGAGCCTGAAAACGGCCATTGGCCGTTTAAAACGACCGCTGCGGGCTGTGGTCGTTTCAAAACGACCATAGCCCGAAATCCTTCCTTTCTTCGGACTCTGGCCGTCCACTGCCCGCAGTGGTCGTTTGCAAATTACCACAGCCAAAATTAGCAATTCTTTATACTGTTTAAGCCCAGGTTCATCCAAAATTACAAAGCTCGAACTTGTTCAGCGTATCTTAATTTAATGTGAAGCATATAATTAAATTGATCCTATTACATTTCATTAGGTTTGATTAATTAAATTTGGATTAGGTAACAAGTTATGAATTTCAACCAGGATTTACATACATATATGCATATTTTGGAGGCATATTATTCAAAATTAAGTTCTAAACTATGCAGACACGTGTTATGAACGCGTCACAATGCTATAGGCTATAAAACCCAAACCAGTCCACCACATGTGTATAACATTAACATAATTGTAAATTGTGTAATACATTATAGTTTCTAGCTATAATCGACACTCTAGGTAATCTAGAACAATAATCATCAATCTAACGAATTAACAGCTCATAGT
>JAQFYU010002371.1:0-12065 GCA_034694905.1 Ceratophysella granulata
TATTGGCGGGCTTCTGAGGTGAGCACCAGAGGTTTACATGTAGATATAGAAAAAACGGCCAAATATATCAGGTCTATAGGTTGAGCAGTTTGGGAGGAGATGCGGAACATATATACATACATCCATACATATACATGTGTACGTACAGATCAACGTTTTTATGTATGGATTCCGCGTGGCTTCTGCACTTAGCACTTTCTTAACACGTAATAACGTATATCACTACTGCACTAATGTAACGCATCGTACAATTGAAGTTAGCATTACCTTGAATTGAATTGAATTCAATTCAAGTGACAACTGTACCAGACAATCTCTGTTAAGGTCAAAGTGTAATTCTGAACCTCCATATGTTTCGCATGTAACCACCACGACGTCGTAGGTTGGCACGATTAGTTTCCAAACAGTAGCACCCAGAATGCTGACTGATACCATTTTGGAAAGCCTGAACTGCGGCAAATCGAATTAGGCGTCTATGGTCTTGGTACGTTCTGTGTATTACCTAAAATAATTAAAATGAAGAATCCTTCACTTCTTTACTCATTTTAGTGATCGATTCTTTTCTCCATAAATCAGATGACTTACAATTAATTTTGGATTCATTGGCCACTGATTGTTCGTTAGTGCATTGGCTTTCCAAATCTGTATCAACTGTCACTCTGCGTTTAACCATTCTCTCAGGAAACTGACCAAGGCAGAACGAAACTGGATTAGTGTGGAAGAGTTTTAATTTTAATTATTTTAGGTAATACAGAGAGTATAGCAAAGATTTCAAACGTCTAATTCGATTCGCCACAGTTCAGGTTTTCCAAAATGGCATCAGTCAGCATTCTGGGTGCTACTGTTCGGAAATTAATCTGGCCAAACTACGACGTCGTAGCTACATAAACAAATGGGGGGTTCAGAATTCCTGTTTCCTCTTAAGATGAATACTAGGGACAACAATAGACGAGAAAAAAACAGATGTCAGTATTATTTGATTCGGAGATTACGTTGCACAATATTCCACAAATTATGTTACAGTCCAGAGTTTAATTATTGACTTCTTTACAGTATTTGGACTTTTCGATATTTAAGCTACCGCATTTGTAATTCCATGGTTTGACCTTCAATATTTAAAAATAGTCTTGGGCCTCATCGGGTTTCAATATGCTGGCTCCAGGCGTTATTTTGTACAAGTAGCCATTTTGAATCGAATTTTGAAATCAAATTGTTTTCAAATTAAGGAACTAACACTAAGCTGAACGCGATCCCGAGCCGCCATCTCGGAAGAAGCTGAACGCTATCTAATTTGAGAAAAAGTTAAACGCCATCTTGAGCCGCCATTTTGGAATAAGCTTAACGCCATATTGAACCGCCATTTTGGAATAAGCTGAACGCCACCTTTAGCCGCCATTTGGGAATAAGCTAAACGCTTTGACCTCGCCCGATTTTACATACATGGAGATCGGATGTCGGTAACTCGGAGAAGCCCTAATTTTGATACCGATGACTTCAACAAAATTGGCCTCATTTGATATTTTAATTTAACTGTTTTTGCGAATGTAATTTTAAAGTTAATTGTATTCTAGGTTATACTACAGGAAAACCAATTTGTGAAAACCTTTTTATTTTCTGTTTCTAAATTTCTGAAGCAATATTCCAATTTAGCGCTAACATAGACCCAACAGAACAGAAATGATGAATCTACATATAAAACACAATGCACTAACGACATGGACAACTACCCACTACAATACTAGACATAAAATACACTAAATTGGACATTGATTACATTATCAGATCCTTCGTATTTGTATTGTGTCAATGTGCAATGTGCAATTGTGTCCGATATTTGTAGGTGGGATAATTGGCTGCATGAACAAATCAATGACACTTGACACTCCTGACCTTTAGCCTCTTTAATTTCATTCTGACCTGTTTCTTTCCATTGCAAAATAGTTTGAGGAAATAATTGACATAATTAGTAGGTAATTGATATGTAAGGAAATATGTTGGCTAGACCGCTGCTGCTTTCTCCTTTGACCTGAATCTGAATCCTTCCATATGACCTTCATGAGTGTCAAGAAGAGCTCGGTACCCAAGATGCACAGACGCCAGGAACAGATTGTCCGGGCAGCGGTCAGGAAATTTACACAGTCCCTGTCTTCAAAATGTCTGAACACACGGTCCAAATTGAGGATGTACGTTGTTAACAGCATTAAGAAAAATCTAGTCTGAAATTTACATTTAGAAAACAAAGAATTTGTAAGTAAGTCTTTTTAATTTAACAAAATTACGATTTAACATGTTGTTAATTATGCACAAAAAAATAGCGAAATTTTGTCAAAAGCGGGCTAAATTTTCCAATAATGGGCTTTTTGCACCAAACGTGCTTAATTTTATCTAAATTGTTTACAATTTTGAAAAATATGCGCACTTATTTCGCATTGAATTGCTGTATTTTACGCAATTCAATCTATTAATTTTTACTGACTTTATATTTGGAATTTAATTTTATTTAATTTTATGGGAAAATTGCTTTTTCAAAAATGCTTACTTTCTCTCAAAATTTGTTAATTTTCAGCAAAATTGATTGATTAATTATGAAAATACACTTAATTTTGCACACTTTTTTAAACAATTATTATCGATTAAAATGTTTGAGATATTTCGCACAAAACTTATTAATATTGAATAGAATTGATTAATATCACAGGCAAGTTATATTATTTTTGTATGATCTGTGCCCAATTCTGCGGAATTTTCGCATGTTTTTATAAAACTTCATAATTTTGATGTTCTAAAATTTAGATCTTAAATTCATGAGATTGGACTCAAGCCAAATCCATAAAATTTAATATTGCTTGGTTTTTGGTTTTTGTTTAACTGTTTTGCCTTTAGTTAGTTTTAGTTTAGCTGTTATGGCATGGAAAGGTTTTTAATTAGCAGAACGAAAACAGGTGTCAAATAAAATACCAATTAAGAAAATATACTCGAAATAACTAAAAACATCGCTTAATTACAATGGCAACCGTTAGTGCTACACATGCCTTTTTTCATTCAAGGTTAACATTAAAAGCAGTAGTGTCCGCATAGTATTTCGCCGAAATTTGAATTGCTGAATCATGTTAGCTAGTGTTCTGTGAAAATATTGGCATACAATATTTCATTTCATTCGGGTTTTGTTACTCGTGTGTGGTCTACAGCGTAGTATTTTGTGGAACACAAACAATCCCGAGAATCGTCAAATACCAAGTCAAAACCGATAACTTATCAAATTCAGTGTAAATTGAATGTAAAAAAAAGAACATCGGCTTCTGATTAAGGATGTGGTTAAAATTTAATTTTCCGTGTGAAAATATTTCCGGATTTAACCATCAGTAAATTCTAGTGTCGAATAAAGAATTCAATACAGTCGAGTTAAGAAATCAAAACTTATAATAAAACACAAACCCCAAATTCAGTAAAAATGGGTATTTACTCAATATTTGAACATGCAAATCATATTTCAAATTGCAAACTTTCAAATCTAAAACTTCCACAATGGAAACTTGACATTGAAGATGTGAAGGATATTATGGGGAAGTGTGTTCAGCTCTTTACACATTGGAAAAGTTCGCCAGCTACTCTGACGTCATGGTCACCAATTCATCTGGCAGCTCTTCTGGATGATGTTGAAAGCTTGAAGCTCCTTCTAGAAATGGACCCTGAATGTAGGTTAAAATGCAGCTTAAACTAAATGCACTTGAAATTAGTATGCTAAATGTCGTTTTTCCTTGCACAAAACAGGCTTAAACGTTGTTTACAATTACATCAATTTCCGTGTGACACCCATCATGTGTGCAGCGTTCTCTGGTGGGATGAGCTGCGTGACCCATCTTCTGACCTTTGGCCCAGTTGTACTTCAAAATCCTAAGGCACTTATTCTGTGGGCGGTCAAGGGTGACAATGTTACATGTTGTTCTAAATTATTTGAGCTCAAAGCTTTTCAAATTGTTGAACTTGATTTGAATGAGCTGATTTCGGAAGATTCATTAGCAGAAGATAATGTGGACATGCTTAATCTCATTTTGAAATACTTTCCTGATACTGCATTTCGTCGAACTGTGAGTTTAAATTTTTTTTTGCTTACAAATATTATAATATATCTACAAATAAGGTCTGGCAATATGTAGCATAGTAAAATGGCATTTTAGCATTGCAATATCACAATAACATCCTAAAATCAATTTTTGCATAGTAGAATCACATTTTAGTATCGTAAAATCAATTTTTAGCATCGTAAAATCACATTGACATCGTAAATTCACAGTTTAGCATTGTATAACTACATTTTTAGCATCTTAAGATCACATTAGCATCATAAAATCACATTTTAGCATCCTAAAATGTGCTAAAGGTCACTCAATGCATAAGCATATTTTAATCAGCAGATTTATTGTATTTTTTTCTTGAAAGGTCAAATTTTGACCTCAAATTTAAGTCTTTGTTATATAGCACACAGAGGTCACCAAATCCCACCATTATACATAATAATTTCGTCGATTTTGTCATAATTTTCAGAGAGTTGGAGATAATACATTGTCTCTAGCGGCAGGAAAAGGCTTGACCAACATATTGACCCATTTACTGCGGATGGGAGTGGCCGTAAATAACAGGAATAAATATGGAAGAGGGGCGCTACATGCAGCGATCCACAGGCTTAACACAGGTAATCTTGCTGGGATTCTAATTTTAGCACATTTTGAATTTAGAATTAATTATTTAAAAAAGTAGACGATTCAGCGTTTAAAATCTTGGAAATCTTATTGGAAAATGGGGCTGAGCCGAATTACGCCATCGGAACTCAAGAGACGCCATTGTACTATGCAGCTGCAAGAGGATTTTCCAAATGTGTCTTTACGCTTATCAAGCATGGGGCCAAAATTGATAGGAAACAGTGAGAGGCTATTATCGAAATTAATGACAAATTGCCATCAAAAACATATAATAATTTTCAATTTTTACAGTACGTTTCAGAAATTGAATGCTGAGATTCCTCATTTCCTCCAAGTTCATCTCAATCGTCTAGTGACGCTAACTGGGGTTAGCAATACTCAATCTCAAGCATTGGTCGCAATTAATCTGAAGTAGAAAGCTAAAATTTAATATTGGGAATTACCTAATAATACGTTACTATTTGTATAAATTTTAATTTTTTTAGTTTTACAGGAAATCTGAATAATCAGAAAGATTTAAGTGAAACTTATTTTCTTAAATTCCTGGTTCTGCATGGTCAAGGAAAATATTTACTTCATCCAGTTATTGAGACGTATCTGGCTGTTAAATGGAAATTCGTACGGAAATTCTACTTCGCTTCATTTGGATTTTATGTGAGAACTTGTCAATTATAATTATCTTGGAACTAAAATCATTTAAACAATAATCTAAAATTAAAACAACAATATCTAGTTGCTGACGGTAGTGCTCTTCTCAACGTACGTAGTGGAAACTTATGTGATACAGCAGCCGTCCGAATCTGGTGAGTTTTGACAAAAAAATTAAAATTTCATTTTAAATTCACCACAAAAATATTTCTTTTCACCAAATTCTTATTTAAATCAAGTCATTTTCCTACTGTATTTTAAGTCTAGTAGCTTCAATTAATGTTAAAAGTCTAGCAAAATTTTTAAAAATCGCCCAAATTCCATCAAAATTGCTTAGTTTGACCTAAATTATAACTCCTTCCAAGGGTGTGTAGATTTTAGATTTGATTTTAATTTCCACTTAAAAACACAGATTTCGCCCAATTTCCCCTAAATTTGCAATGCACCCATAATTGAACGTATTAATATACTCTTTTCAGTTAAATTCGACCAATTCCTCGACCAAGATAGTATTAATATTCAACCGTTCTGGTGGCTCAGCTCAGTAACCGTGCTGATTCAAATAATTTCACAAAGTCTGCGTTTCGGCGTTAATTACGACCGTTACTTCAAAGTAGGTAAAAGTCAACTAGTAGCGTAGTAGCTTATGACGATTCCACGTTACACATTCAAATCTTAGCAGAGCTTCTTTGCCTGCGGACCTAGAGCTCAACCCTTGATGTCTTGGGCCTATGTTAAGCTACGTCAGATCCTTTTCAGACTTTGGATGCTCTCTGAGCTATGGGTCAAATTGGGCATACTTGTCGGATTAATGGGAACAACGCTTGGAGCAGGTGTACGAAGACCTGCTGGACAGATTCCGGAATGGCAGTATACGATAGCAGCGGTAAGGTCAATATTCCAATGCTTTAAGCCATTTGCATTTATTCAAAGGAATGCGCTGAAAGGTTGAACTCAAATTCAAAATGGCGTCCGGTGCTATTTTTTCAGATTTCAGTATTTTCAGTTTGGGCATACGTGCTTGACTATTTACGAACTCAGCCCACGCTTGGAATCTACGTTGAGATGCTGCTCAAGGTAATTAATTCGGAATTTTGAAATTCGTTCATAAAACATATGAAATTCTGAAATTCTTTCAGGTTTTTGTTAATTTGATCAAGTTTCTGCTCACCTACATTTCTCTTCTAATTGGATTTGTGATCTCATTCATGGTACTCTATAAAGGGGTAAGCTAGTTGCAATTTAAATTTATAATGATTCAATTTCATGCCCAAATATTGATTTAATTTGAATTTCAATTTAAGCAAGGTCCATTTGGAAGTTTTTCCCATGCCCTGCTCCGTGTATTTAACATGATGGTAGGTGAAATGGGTTTCGACACAATGTTTCTAAATGAACCCAAAATCTTCCTTGTAAATGAAACTGGAAATGCTACAAATCAAATCACGCAGATTACTGCAGATCAACCAACAGCGGTTCATGTTCTATTCGTAATATTCATTATCACGGTTACCATTGCACTAATTAACCTTCTCATCGGCTTGGCCGTCAGTGACATTAAAGTACGCGTTGGGATATTTTTCGCAGAACGACCAATTTGCAAATTCATTTCAAACCTTTTTCCCAAACATTTCCAGGGTTTACGAAAGCGTTCCAAATTACACAAATCCCTAAAGCAAATCTCCTTCATTGCTGACCTTGAACGGTTCATTTATTCCAAAATGGCCAGAAGACTTTTGTCAAAACGCCTAATGGACTATTTGGAACACTGTATTCAACTCCCTTCTTCACGCCATATGTAAGTTCTTGGCAAATTGTTATTAGAAAAAGTCGCCATATTCCGTTGCCTAATTCTTAAAAATCATTTTCTAGAATCTACGTTTATCCCAACAATTCAAACGACAAGCGGCTTCCAAAACTCTTAAAAATGGAAGCACTCCAAATAGCAATACGGAATAATATGGATCTAACAGGAGATGAAAACAAATTGGAAGCACAACTCTCCACAATTCAAGCGCAACTCGATTTCTTAGTGAAACAAAAACGTGGAATACAGTAGTGATTTAACAAAGCGCCAAGTGAGGAGACGCCAGGTTCTTACTTACCCACAGAAGAAGCCGACACACGAATTTTCCATACGTTTAGCCGAATGCAATACAACTTCTATGCAAAACACAAATGCTGGAAGTAAAGATTTGTAGTCTCGAATCTGCTCAAATACAATATCACATTCTTTAAAATGAAATTCTTGTTTTCTGAAATTCTGTTTTTATAAATAATAGTAGTCAATAATATCTTACCAATATTCTCCACAGATTTATATGCAAGGGGACTTTACTCTCAATCATACAATTACGACGGATTTTGAATTCCCAGATTGTGTAATTCCAGGATTTGGAAAGAATGCTCATCGGCTCGGGTAACGCAATTGAGGCATGGAACATTTTGATTACTTTGTAATTTTCAAAATTTAAAATTTATGACATGAAACTTTAGGTGCGCCAATGTTTTCTGCTTGAGTTAGGTTATTAGTTATTAGAAATCTAGGATTTGTTATCACGAGATACTGTAATCGCAGCTGGCAAGTATTAATCAATAAATTATGAATATTTTTCGGTATGAATATGTGTCGGTATGGCCTCAAAATCATGTAAAAGTTGACACCAAATTTTAAAATGTTGAAAAACAAGAGAAAAAAAATACATTTCACAAAATGGAACACTACTTGAAACTCAGCGTCAGTAACGATCAATTTATTTCATATTCAAATATTAAAATTTACGGATTTCACTTTTGACCCTCTTGATTTTAGAAATCCAAAAATTCAAGCCGAATTTAAGATTGTACAGAAAAGTACAGTTGCATTGACAAAAGTTCGCCATCTACAAAACTGGAGAGCTGCAGTGAGGAAAACGCTTGTAATTTTCAATTTTAGCAAGGTCTGGGCCAGAATCAAGGTAGGAACAAGGTCGGTCAGGAACTGGATCTATAAAATTCAAAATATCGGTCACTCAGATCGTTAAAATATATCTAAAAATTGATTTTGACCTCACCGCATCAAGTTTGAGCCAATAATTTTCTGGATATTTGTCTCTGTAATAATAACATTCGTTCCATCTGAAGAAGCTCTGATAGAAGAAGAACGGTGTGGAGAGATAGAATAAGTGGAGTTGAAGATAAATTTGGACCAGAATCCGCCATTCATGAAGAACAGCTAATCCGGCCGTGACAAAATTTGTTCCGAAATAAATTGGAGTTGTTTGATTCTCTATGACCGTAACACAATTCCCGTAACCCAGTGAAATCATGACCAAAATAGCCAATTCCCAAATCTAAAACGAAATTCAAATGGTTCCACTGTATTAAAATTCGTAAACTTAAAACAAATGTAATGACCTTTAGCTTGACCTTGACCTACCATTTGAAATGCTATTTCGTCATTCGTCAGCTCATGAGACCGTGGACAAGTGTATCTTTTGTTTGTCCGTCGCCAATGAAATTCCAGAATTGGATAATTCAAGAATCGGTTCAAGAGGGATTTGTCTGCTGCTGCTGGTTTTTGAACAGCTTCCGGTTTCTTCGGACGGATGGTTTTTCGATTACGCAGAGGCATTTTTTTAATAAAAAAAACGTTTAAACAGCTATATTCTGAACTAAAAGTAAAATTAGCAACCTTATAAATTTCGTATTGTTTGGTCAATAATTCAATTTATTAAACATATTTGTTTAGAAATCAAACGTCATTTGACTCCCCAATGCTACCCTAGCAATTACAAAAAAAATATCCCAAATAATTCATAAATTTATGTAAAAGATGCGTGTAAATTCTATCTAGAATGCAATGAGATCAATATACGTTAAGTTTATCTAATTAGTTTGAATTTGAGCCACCGCCCCAATTTCCATTAAGAAACCGTTATTCTCAGAGTAGCCTTTCCAAATCTCCGCATACACCAGGTTAACATTGCCTGATTTATTCCTCGTGTCTGAAATATGGGATGCGTAAGTAATTAATGGGATTTAAACATGATTTGGATGCACAGGCAGGAAATAAGTACAAAGTTAAGTTATCAAATGTTATGTAACACAAAATTACGAATGTAGATGAAACTGTCAATGAAAAATAGAATTTGTCGAAATAGAATTGCTTTTTATGTTGGATATTGATCTACTTCCCATGCGGAGTGAAATTATAAATATTCAATAGAAACACAATATAATTTTCTAATTAACGCATGCATCACGTATCACATGCACATTTAACTATGTTAAGTATGAAATTATGCAAAATATTTCTAAAATGTGGACGTGTTTTCGTTGCACGTTCCATGCATTCTACCAGAACTTAAATGTTTTGCTATTTTTGGATCCACCCCCGAGATTTGCCAGGGATTTGACACTAACTGAACCATTGTTAGTTGAATTACATAGAAGCCGCGAGTGTCACGGGTTTCTTCTGAGGCCTTGGAACCGGAGATCCAAAGGTTACTTCCGGATGTTTGGCCTAGAATCAATAAACAACTGTCAAAATATATGACGTTGAGGTTGCCTTCCGAATCCGCCTAAAGTAAGAATGATATTCTTGAGATTTGGATACTAAATATTTGAGCGGAATTCCAGAAGATCTTGCTAATTCAAAGTAATACTCAGTATCAGAGCGAAGCCTTCTTGCTAATTAATGTATTCCTTCCGAGTTCTCTATTGCCCAATTAACCCCACATGCCTTTACTATGGCGTTTGTGGGAAAGCACAATATGAAAAGATGGCAGCATTTCTAGGGTGACAACTTAGAGGTTGAACTAGAACTACTTGAAGTTGTTGCGTTCAAAAGAAATTCGCCATTAGTGCTCCTGGCCTCCGATTTTTGATTGAGTGGAACAATTGCTTTATATTAATACTTTGTAACAGTAGTCATTAAAAAAGGCAGTACCACGAGACAAAGTCGTCAAGCACGCGGATCCATGTTGAGTCCCATAACGAACCTCAGGTTTGATACTTTTAGAACATCTCGCTTTTCGGCGTCAAGTCGTTAAGAAAACGCCATTCGCCATGAAGCGCCATTAAATTTTGAAAAAAATCCATTTTTGTGTCTTTTCCTGGCCCTGCTTCCACAACTGGTTGTTGAAAATAGTACAACCCCAGAGTACTTTCACTTGTTCTTTGCAACGGAAAAAAGGTTGGCGCTCTAAGTCATCATCGGCATCATACTCAGGGTCAAGTCAAGACTTATCAGACAGCCCTCGTATGTATCTTCCCAGTAATACCTGTCATTAGTTCTATTGTACTCAAGAGTCATAGGATAAAGTTTTTTCCTCATTAATATAATTACCTCAGCTCTCCGTGATTTCCTCATAGATATGCTTGGCTGTATCCTTCTGTAGAAATTGCTCTTTGAAAAGCAACAGGTCCAAAGGGCATTCAGTGCGAATTTTTCTGAGCTAGGATGTCAGTCAGGTTGAATTCCGGATGAATAAGCATTTTTTACATGAATTGGTCCACGTTGTTTGTATGGTAGCAAACACAAACCAAGCAGACAGGAGAAGTACAGAAAAATATTGCAGATTATACCAAAAGCTCACATTTCGTATCACACTACTATTAGTACTGTACACCCGTCAATGTATTGTTATTGCCAAGATTATTTGACATTTCTAATAAGGTTAGGCCATACTCGGGATTTGAGTTTGTTGACGTGAGTTTTGCTCTTTTTGAAAACTAAACAAAGTCGGATCAAAATTTCGTTGCAAAAAGTTCCGCACTCTGCCGGCAGGTGGCGCCCGGTATCCGAAACTCTTCATACGGCGAAAATTTGCTTGTTAACTCAGCAAGTACATTGCATTGATTCCTCTATCTCCATTATTGAACAATGCAATGACAAGGAATAGAGTAAAAGACCAATGACCCTTAGATTTCTACTATGTCGACAGTTGTATTGCCACAATCATCTCTGCTTTATCCACAGAGATCTGAAACGGCATATTTTGTCCAGGCTCTGTACTCTGTGACTTTGTCGGTCCATCGGATAATAGAATTTCGAATACCGTCAAATTCTAAGTTCTTTTAGTTAAGTTTTCATCTTATTTTCCAAGAATTCAGTTTAAGTTTAAGCAGTAAATCATAAACCACAAATCAAACATTCGAAATGTCTTCCTGTTCGTACCGAGGCTGTTCAAACTCGAGGTATAAGTGTAAACTGACCGGAAGAAGCAGTGTTCAATTTTTTCGATACCCTAAAGACGACCAACAACGGAATATTTGGATTTCAAACTGTGGCACCGAAGCAGCTAAATTGAAACAACACTACCGGGTGTGCTCTGACCATTTCCTACCCTCCGACTTCGGACCCATGACTGGAAACACGACACAACTATTGAAAACAGCAGCACCAATATTGTATTCTGGTAAATAATAAACTTTTAATTGAAAGATTTTTGATGTCGATTTTAAGCAAACGCCATGTATAGGAATTTTTTGTGCTTTGTAGGTTCTAATACTCAAGCTACACTTGCTGTGAATCTCCCAAACAACTTGAAGACAGCTTCAATGTACGTTAATGGCGAAATACTGCTCATAAAGTAAGTTGACTTACGCATTGAAACATGAATATGCTTACAGAATTTAGAATCAGAAATTGAGTAAGATATAAAAACTTACATGTCCTTATTAAGGTTCTACGCTTGTGAAAATTCGGATGTGGACGAAGGTCGTGACACCTAC
>JAQFYU010002372.1:0-12063 GCA_034694905.1 Ceratophysella granulata
CATAACTTCAATTTGGAAGAAATTAGCGTATATTGCTCAAACTGTAAACAAACTGCACGCAGTTCTAAAACAAACGAAATTAACTTTCGTAGGTTAAGCAAACTCGTTGATAAAATTAAATCTGAATGTATCCAACCAGTTATCGCCGTGATTGGGCCTTACGCAGGTTACAATTATAATAAATCAAAAGAATTCGAATTTATGCTTCCAAAACGACCTTCAACCCGCCCAGAAGTCATTGGTAAAATTCCTGACCACTTTCTACTCGAGAACTTGGCAGCGTCACTCAATCTTACCACTGAATTCATCTCCCCTGAAACCTGCCACGAAAATAGTTACTATTTGTACAGCGTACCCAAACGTTTCTCTGCTGTTTCAACATATGACATTGGACCCAGACTAGCATTTGATAAAAAGCCACTCGAGAATTACCACAAACAACATCTTCAAGAAATTAAAACTTCAAAATTTTATTACTGTGTTCAGATTGAAGAACGTGAACAATTTAGCGTTCTTTTCTGGACAGTTCCACTGGATATTTGGTCCTGGATTTGGCTTGGAATTTCTTTTGTAAGCTTAGTTGCTTTAATTAGAGGACAATGGTTTGAATTGTACAGGATTTTAATGCGACAGGAATGCAGGATTCTGCGAGAGAATCGAGTTCTGCTTGTTTTAATGCTGAGTTCAATCGTATTCACGTACGGCTACGAAGGTGTTGTGTCGAGTTTTCTCACTGTTCCACCTCCTGTGATAATTCTTAAGAATTTAAAAGAACTTATTGACAATCGCTACAAAATTGCGGGATACAATGAGTTTTCGAAGAATCTGGAACTTGAACAAATATTTAAAAATGATAAAATATTGCCTTGTAATGTTAGTTATAAAACTAGTTTGGTAGAGGGAACCTGGAACCTTGAAATTGATGCACTTCGTTATATGCTCTCCTTTTGCAATGTAACCGCCCAATTTTCTGAAAATAATGAGAAATCAAGGAAATTTGAGATGGCGAGAAGTTATCCAGACGTCAAGTGCTACTTTGCAAAAGAAACTGTGACGCATACAGAGAAAGTCATCCGTTTCGTTGGATATTCGTCGTTTAGACTCTCTCAATTTTATGCAAGATTTTTTGAGGCCGGTTTGCCACTCATGATGAAGGAGTACATGGAGTATGTAAATTTTCTTATGCCGTCCAGATGGGTTGAACTGCAAGAATACAAGGTGTCACGTGGAAGCGCTTTCAATATGGAAGATTGGAAAATACGTTCGATTTTTATTATGTGGGCGGTATTGTTGGGATCTGCGTTAATTGTACTCTTTATTGAATACATTAGGCGGTAACTTCAGTTCAATTATTGTTTAGATTTAACTGGGCTGTTAGAAAGCTTGAATTCGCAAAAGAAATAGAAGTTTCTGGAAAAGAATTAACATTTGTTTAAAAAATCGAGCATATCGATTAAGCCAGAGCTATTTAGTATATTCTAACGCCTTTTAATATATTTCCAAGCCATGTGAAATATGTCGAAGCAATTTTATTCATTTTAAGCCTTTTTATTTACATCCATGCCTTGTGACTTGAATATTGAAGTTATTTTGTTTTTTGCCTACCTTTTAATATATTTTCAGAGCTTTTGACTTAATATCAAAGCCACTTTGTTAATTTTTAAGCTTCTTCATATACATTCAAGCCTCTTGACTTATATTGAAGACATTTTCTTTACTTGTAAGCCTTTTTATATATTTCCAAAGCTTTTCACTTATATCAAAGCCGTTTTTGTATATTTAAAGCCTTTTAAATTTTTTTCAAGCTACTTTCTTATATATTTTTATGCTATTTGGACCTACTGTATTTTATTGCCACGTTAAATCATACCGTTAAACGTAAACTAATACGAATTCGAATTCCAACGAATTTTGGGACAGAGCTGTAAATGTATTTCCTCCAGTTTTACTTACCCTGGTTCAAATTTCAAATATGTAATTTGTTGTATAGTAAATTGTACATAAATCCGAATTTTGATTTGCTTTGACATTCAAAATGAAATTATTCATTTCTTCGGAGCATGCGTAGTAAGGTGAAGCTTCAATGGTATCGCGAGCGGTGCTACAATGAAGCTCTTCAAGTGTTCCTCAACCTCACACACTTTAGACGTGTATCTCTTTTGAATCTGACCTTCTTTGAATGTCATGGCCGCTGCACCCGCTCGTTTATGTGGATGTGAATGCTTGTTCGCACTGTGAAGGTAAGTAGCCGTGGACTTAATTCCAGCTGTTGTAAATCTGAGACGCATGTATGCTGAGGCGCAGGTGAGGATTTTTGAAACAGTTTTGATTTCCAAATTCATTTGAGACCAAGTTCCTTTGACCAGTTCTACTGAGAAATGAAGGTCATCAAGAATAGTTGTGAGGTCAAAGAACTCATCCGCATTTGGCGGGTTTGTTTTGAGGAAGGTTTTCAAACTGGATTTGATGAGCTTGAGTCGTGAGCCAGCGTCTTTGACCGAATCGATACCAGTGGTCTCTAGAGTTTTGCTACCAGTCAGCAATGCTTCCTTTAGCGTTTGAAAAAGCAGTTTCAGAATTCCGACTTGTTTCATTGTGTTGAGGTCACCGAATTTCACTTGTTCTCCAGTGGCTTCATGTCGAAGCATTAGTTTTGATGTAGAGTCCGTGACACTTAAGGTCCAAACTTGGGCTTCAGATCCTTCGGTCAAATCAGTGTTTGATAGTTCTAACAGCTTAAGGTCAGTGTTCTCCCTGACTGTCACATTGGGTTCCAAACCACCGGCCATATTGAAAGGTGCCTTCAGGTAACCAGCTATCTTCGTGATTGTCTCTTCTGTGCTTTCGATAGCTTCCATAAGTTTGACTTTCGGCGTTTTCCCAAAAATTTTCGAACTCCGAATTGGGAATTGTTCCGCACATGTTTCAACTTCTTGGACGAGACTCATAAAGTTGTGTTCTTTGGCAAGGAGCTCATTGTAAGTTCGAATTTCAATCATGACTTGTCCAATGAGAATACCGAGTCCAACTATTTTCGGCACTGAAGGCTCCGTGGTTTGGTCCGCACAAGCAGAAGGTGAACTCAGGCATGAATGCGTTATTTGCAAACCAGATACAAGCAGCGTTCCAAGACGATGAACTTCATTGCCAAAGGATTCAAAGAATTTGAGCATAGTTCTTGAATGATCTTGACCTTGAATTTGATCTCCAATTGGTCCAGTTTCCTGTTCAATGACTGGTGCTTGAGATATAATTTCAACTTCAGGTGTATCATGATCATGATGCCGAACGATGTTCATTGGTTGGAGTAATTCCAGCTCAACACGGAGACTCAAGTAGTGAAATGGATTATCACCGAAATCCCGATTGAATGAATCCACCTCATGCAAGTGCGCTCGAATATGTCGAATTCCGTGAGATAGGAAGAAACGACATCTTTTCAGAATGGACTCCGTCCGATCCAGGTACAAGTAAACACCCACAATTCGGGCTCGGAGTGTGCGCAGAATCACGTATGTCTGTTCAGGTCGGATATGGCAGCCCATGTCTAGTTCCTGAAGGTAGTCCTTGAGTTTGATCATAACTCGACCGGCTTCAGTGATGTCGAACTTTGATTCTTTGAGGAAGGTCAGGGACTTATTCAATACACTCAAAGCTTGGTCCATCATTTGGTCCAGGAGTTTACCACGAGTTCGGAAGGTCATTCCAGAATATTCAAAGACGTCAGTGTGGGTTTTGTATTCCACTTCGAGGACATCATGTCGCCAAACGTTCCAATGAAACGTCATGAGCTTGTCCTCTGGAATTTCTTTCTGCAAAAATATATAATTATAAAGACATTGGTTGACTAAATGCTCAACAAAAAAGCGCAATTTAGTATGCGTTACCTGTACGCTCTTGATAGCCATCCCCGTATTCCAAATGGACGTTGCCAAGTCTGGCGGTGGAATAGGACACAATCTATGAAGTTCATCCAATCCAGGAATTTCTTCTCCATGAATCTGTTCCAATTTTTCCTTATTCTCATACTCGAGTGTACTCAAAAGAGAATCGACCCGTTTCCAGATCCAAGCATAAATATCCTTCCGTGTATTCTGAAACGCTACGAGTGCATTCGTAAATTCCAGGAATTTGGGACGCAGCTTATTGTACACACGTGACTCGACTGGAAGTGATTTGGAATTAAGTTGAGTTGACGCCAAGCCAATGAAGAAGCAGAGAGCTTCAAGTTGTCCAACGATTGGACGAGTTTCTGAAACTTTCTCAATGTAGATTGAAGCTTTTGGTAGATGGAGACTCTGGACAGATTTGAATATTTTGGATTGAAGCCATGTGGTGAAAACATTGAAGAAACTAGTCATCTTATTGTCGATTTGAATGGGGGTGATGGGTGGTTTAGGAATCTTTTTACTGTCAACTAGAACTGAGTCGATAATTCTGGGCATTTCTTGAACAAAGAGGCCAAGTGGGATTTTTCTGTACAGTTTTTCGGGTGGTTTTGGTGTTTCGTCTGCAACTGATTCTATTTGTAATGGTGGATCCGGTCTAAAATACAAAAATAATTATTTTAAACGAACTTAAACAAATATTGTGCTGTATTGGCGAAACGCTTACCTCGTCAATCCTTTGTATTCCACTATCTTCGTCTCCTCGATCGGTAGCGACTGCTGCAGTTCCCTACCAAACCCCCAAATCTTATTCTCGTGCCGCACAACTTCCGTCAACGTCATGCCATGTTGTGCATGAAACATTTCCACTAATTTCAAGAACGCATGATTTTCGGACGGAATGTAGTGATAAATACTGAAGGACAAAAACTGAGCCTTCAACTCCGACGGAATTGCCTCAGGAACATTGGTAACGTCAGTGTGGTGCGTGGATGGGATTGGAAAATCTTCAAATTGAAGCAAGAGCGTAAATGCTTCAAAGACGAAATTCAATTGTTGAGTAATGA
Organism: Ceratophysella granulata; assembly: GCA_034694905.1. Classification (NCBI taxonomy): domain Eukaryota; kingdom Metazoa; phylum Arthropoda; class Collembola; order Poduromorpha; family Hypogastruridae; genus Ceratophysella; species Ceratophysella granulata. Next base: position 4,955 of record JAQFYU010002372.1, read on the forward strand.
GCTTCAATTCACGGAATAGTACAAAGGTCTGAGCAAGACTGGATAGAACAGCTTTGAGGGCAATCAGAATTGCTAGTTTTTCAAAAGGTTGGAGTTTGGGAAGATTTTTGATTTCAGTAGATTTCAATGTCCGTGCAATTCCATGCTTGGCTAGAACACGAATTCCAGTATTCAGTAGTCGGATGGTGGAAGTTAGCAAGGTTCCAATGAAATCCATGGTTTCCATTAGTAGCGATGCAGTAGTTCGTTTGTCAAGGATTGAGAATTTGACGATACGTGTTCTTTCAGTTGAGCCCGAAGCAGGGATTGAAAATATTTTGCATTGATTGTTGATGAAGGAAATTCGGATCGAAAATTCATCTCGCTCGGAGTTAATGTTTGGAAGTATCAATTTCTGTTCCGTGAATGCCAGCATCTGGAGCATATAAATCAGAACTATATAATTCGAGGGATAATTCGAGGGATATTTCAAATGTTATGAACATCGAAATATCGCCCAAAAAAGTAAACTTACATTTGAAAAGTGATCATTTTCAATAACTTCATCACAGATTTTTGCAAAGTCCGTATCACGGTCCCGAAGTTCCCGGATAACCTGGAGCACATACTCATGGAATTTATGCAAGGCATTCTCATGCTGCACAATGGAAGCTTCGGTATGTTCCTGAATCTCGAAAAGCGATATCATATCTTTAGCCAAGCTCTCCTTCATTGTCGAGCTGAAGTTTGTGATTAGCAGCATCTTGATTACTAACTGCGTCCAGACCAGAACACCAGGAAACTGTTTGTATGAATCCGATTCTAAGCTTGTTAGGCTCGTTCGCAGTCTTTCCGTGTGTGTGGCAAGTGTGGTTATGAGCCGTGTACAATTATCCAGAAACAGTTTTACTGTGTCGGAACAGAGAAGAATCTCAGGATCGGTTATATCTCCGGATGATTTCACATGGTGGAAGGCAGCTTCGTATTCTAGTTTGATTGATTCAAGTCTGCAAAACATTTTTTTAAATACAAATTATCACGGTTTTAAGCTAGGCTTACTGATTTTTGTTTTTTTGCAGTAATTCATAAAATATTAGAAATATCGATATTCAACTCACGACACGTTAAGTTCTGAATTCGCCATTGTTTCAGGAATAACAATTCGTCCGTTTAGAGTTCTTGTCGAGTCAATGACTGTAAACGTTGACATTTCAGAGTCCACTTCTAAATTGTGCCTGAAATTGTGTAAAATAGTGGAGTTCAATTTAAAATAAGCTTGTTTCGAATTCTTCAGCTCTTTGAAACCTCAAAACTTGCTTACTCAAATCGGGTTAAACTTTCAGAGTCATGGTCATCTTCCGCGTCGGAAATTCCATAGGTGGAGTATGCGTCAAATCTGGAATATTTGGGCCACGCGGCAAAATTAAAGTATAAATACTTCATCAGAAATTCAGTAACTTAAACGAGAAAAACTTACAATTTTCCAAGCTCCAGACTATCGCCAATATTCCCAATAAGTAATTGAAACTTCTCAGAAGCTTCGAAGTAGATCACATTTCCCTTGAGTACCAAATTCCTATTCTTGTACAACCCTTTGACCTCATCTCTGTAGACCGTCATAGTTTCCGTCACAGCACTTAGCTCCGCCTTCGCTTTTGCAAAATCTTCACTCAGCCTCCAACAAACTCGAAGACCCATGACTTGCTCCTTGGGAGTGAACTTCTTCTTTTTAGATTTGAGTAACGCTGGGATATGTTGAACAAGTGTTTGGACGGAGGAGATTTCCGTAGAAGACTTAATTTTGTTAAATATGTTGTTCAGTTCGGAGGGTTCTGAAATTTCTGGATTAATCAGCAGGTTTTGTGCGGATTTTAGCAGAGCTTCACTTTCTTTTCCGAATTTACTCAATTGAGCGAGGAAGATCGAGAGAAAGTTGAGTTTGTGAGTGAGGGAGACGGTGAGCAATTTGATCCAAAATTTCCGTGAGCCCGTTTTTAGAGAAATTCCATCAATTCCAGATTGAATCCAAAGATTTCGACGTGTGATGAAATTCTTTGGAAGAATGGTGCTCTGCGCTGGGCTTGGTGATTGGATTGGAGAGTTTTCAGTGGTAAGGTGATCTGGCGCATGTGCTGTTGCGGATTTCGATGCTTCGGCGCTTTTCAGGTTTTCTAAAATAAATCATTTATTAAATGTGGCAAGGATTAAGGACATTAATATTTTAAGCAAGCAGTGGTATGGCGCCAAATTCAAAAGTTGCAATAATTCAAAATTACGTTTAAATATCCGGGCAGCAAGTGTTTGAATCACGTAAACTTGTTTCTCAACTGTATTCAAATTCTTGATCAATTCGTGCGCAAGCGCCAAACCACGGTCAACCTCGGCCACAGTGAAGGCCAACGATTTCTTAAGATGTCGCTTCACGATTTTTCTACTCATGTCTTCCGAAGGACGTGGTTTACCCAAACAATGAATTCCATATTCAACGACGAACTTCCAGGCTCGAAGGGTTGTCACTGGCGGAAAGTCTTCCTCGCAACCAGGACAGGGTTCTTCTAAAATGTGTTTGACCTTGGAAATACAGCTCCGTATGTAGTCGAGATGCTTGAGAAGGAGCAGAGATGCGGATATAAGTTCGTCGTAAGGATCAGAAACGACGTAACCGGGAATTCTGTCAACATTGCGCCTCGTCTGAGGTTTGTGCTCGGATAAATGGCCATGGGACGGTTTGAAGTAAAGCACTTCGAGTTCAGGAGAGTCCTTGCTTGTGTCGGGTTGATGGTAATTGTAGTCTAGTATGCTTGTCGGGGCTTCGGCTGTTAAGTCGATCGATGTTGCTGTCTTTCTCGCATTTTGAAGCGGCGTCTGGATGTCGCTGGTGGGAGTGCGTGACCCTTCGATAAACCTGTTTGATCAATGACAATGCAGTATTATTAAGGTACTGTTACCGGCTTAAAATTGGCGCAAAATATTTGTATGTAATAGTATTCAGTTTAGCGAGCGGTGCGGAAAATGTTTTCGCTAGCATTTACCAACATACAAATACAGTGCCGCCAATTTCGAAAAATATTAAGGCAACTTCTTAATTTTAATTTTGACTTTGTAAAAAGATATCCAAAAAATCATCGAATAATGGGGAAATATACACATATTTAACGAGTTCGCTATATGAACAGCACTGCATGCATAAAACTTACTCGGCCTCCGAGAATATCCGAATCACATCCGTCATGGCTGTCAATTCCGCTGATGGCGGGAAACACAATATTCTATGTAGGCAGAAAATAGGTAATGAAAAAATTCATTATTTGCAATTCGAATTCATTGATGACATCTTAATTATTTGTTAATTCTAAAATTGATAATTTGTATAATTGCATACTCATGGTAACTGTAACTTACCTTGAAGTTATTTAAAACACTACCATTGGTTACCTTGAAGTTATTTAAAACACTACCATTGGTATGATAAGCGGTCATATATTTTTAATTGACTGACAATTTTTGTTTAAGAAGGCTGAAGCCCGAAAGAACGTCACACTTGGCCTTCAAGTTTGTCGCCTTTAATTCTATTCTGGTAGAAAAGTTGATTAATTTGATGTTGCTCCGATATTGCTGAATCTTAGTAGAAAACTTTGGTCATGCTCAATGTTTGACACTTGATTTTATCTTAGGGCGCTCGCCTTATCCCTATATCTGTATTCTTGAGACTATTGATGTTGATACAGGCTGTATTTGAACATTTCAGCAGCAGTATAGCTCAGCTGAAGCTGATAGCCGTCCTACCTAATCAAAGAAAACGCAATGCAAACAAGTTTGATTGAAGAAATATCCGATTGAATTGAATGAGCGTTTGGATTTCCTAAATTTTTCTAACCTTTTGATGTAAGGTAGGTCTTTCTGCAAGCAAAACTTAAACACTTGTCAATTCTTTGTTGCTTTACCATTTGTTTCCGAAAATTCGAGAATGACTTTAAATCAATCAGGAAACAATTCCAAAATTTTGCAAAGCTCCTAGGATTGATTATATATTTCAAAAACCCTTTAATGAGTAGATTAAGACTGCAGTATTTGTTGAAACAAGTGACAATTCTTGCACCCAACGCCCTGAACATTCTGTTTATCTTCAGTGTGATACGATACGATCCAATTTTGTGAATTCATGTTCAAATATAGAATACTTGAACATCGAGCCGCGATGCATGAGTTGTGTGTGATGTCCTTTGTGATATCCAAAAACTCACCTAATTAGTGGGTCAATACAGCCTTATTGATTAATTTTATCCCAGCAGCTTTAGTTTGTATGTACTTTCGTTTGGCAAAGTACCAAGTAAACGACTACATTATTACAGGATTTTTAAAGCTTTCAACTATGGAGGTTGTCATTTGGTATAATTGCTATGTTTTAAGAATCGGGTATTAAACTAGCAATTATTTTCCATTTAACCTAGTAAATCGATACATTAATTGTATAGCTACGCTACGAATCAATAATCTGTTCCCGAAAAATACGTGACGTGGCATTCTACATACGTGATACGTGCTACCAGCTATACTAGCCCTCATGTCAGTACAATTGTGGGATTCATCATACACATTTATTCAACGTTTTAATTTGACGATTTAAGATTACGCATGAAATCTTATATCGATTCCGTGGATTAAATGTGCCATGAATTTTAAATCCCTTCCACTATTCAATACCTGCACTTCATCAAATAAAGCGCAGACGGCGGCGTCGACCAGGATGCCGTGCCAGAAGAAAATCCAGATGAAACGACCTAAGCTCAGCGTTCCAGTTCAAGAAATATTCACAATTTTTCAATACGTACATTCTCTGACTTTTATATACCAAGTTCCTGCATATCGATTAACTATTGCTCCAAAATATTCGCTGAAATTCTATCTCAGCCGTGTTTCCCTATTGAATGCTCTTTGCAACGTCGGATTTCAATTCTTTCGGTACATTCAACGTCCACCAGAATTCATGGGAATGGAAGTCATAATATTGGATACCATTTGGTTATGCGCTTATACTGTTCTGGCTACAGCTTATGCTCATGCATTGGTTAAAAGTTCTGAATATGCAAGTTTGGTGAATAAGTTTATTGTTTTTGAAGAACAGGTTCAACGTAAGTAAAGAAAACAAAAACGAAATGAATATATTGGTTGGCCGAAAATTAACAAACTGTTTTTCACAGGTTTGCACAGTGTCAAATTCAAAAACCAAAAGAGATTCACTAACCTGGCGAAGATTATGCAGTATGTTCAGTACTTTATGTGGGTAAACTGCTTCTGTGTGGCATGTATTTTCGTTGGGACACCAGAATCCTCAAGATACATGTACTCAGTTGTGAAGGAAGCATACAAAAACCATTTCCTGATGCTTTGCTTCGCCTTGTATGAGTACTGGACGGTGTATGCCATTTGGAGCGCACTGATTCTGTACACTGTGCTTGGATGTACGTACGCCTACTTTACGGCACGCACGTTGAAGACCATAAGGTTCACATTCTTTTTCAATATAAAAAATATAGCGCTAATTTAAACGCCGCCAAGCGTCCGCGATGTTTCTACTGACCGAACGTCAAAATATTCATCAATAATTGCGAATTCACAGCGGTTCCAGGCAAAAGTGACATCGAAAGCGCAATCATTCATTATCCAATGCATGTAGCCAGCTGCGCATGCTCTGTAGTGAACTTTGAGGTCAATTTCGCGTGGTCAAAGCTTAAAGGCGTATTAGCGCGACTAATCTCAGACGACAATGCGCAATGCGCAAGAATTGAATGATCTGTAATCATTCAATTAATGTTGTATGTTAATAATTTCTATTTCAGTCGAGAAACCGGAGCAGCAATTAAGAAAATGTACATGCGAGATAAATCCTATCAAGTTTACCGCCGACTTCAAATTCTGAACAAAACGTTCAACGCCCATTTCGCTACTGCAATTATCCCAATATTCCTGTCAATATTTGTGGGTCTCACCGTCGTTTTATTCGTCACTGTCCTCAAATATCATTATACCATGTCCCTGCCTCATCTGCTTCTCTTCCTGGGAAATGGAATTGTTGCTCTTATTGGAATTGCAATCACATTTCCACTAGCTGGAAGTATATACTACATGTCTGAAACTTTCATTAAATACTGGAGCTACACTAGGCAGACACCGTATCACAAGGCTTTCCTTCTGTCCTGCTCACGATTGGAAATGAAGATAAGTGAATTTGGAACGTTCAAGAAATCTACTGCCTTTGCTGCCTTTGCTTTCATTACGTATTGTACTATGCGGAGTGTCATTTACTTGTCATGAGTTGTCTGAATGGCTACGGGTAAAATGTGGTAAGCTATCAATGCTGACCATTGAGTTCCAGAGATTATTTGTTATTTAAAAGAAAACCAAACTCATGACAGAAGAATTGTAGTATTCACAATTTGAATCTGAATTTATAAATGTAAACACACATAATATTAACGCTGAATTGTTTCTAGATAAGATTTGAGACCATAATTCATTAAAATTAATTTGGTTCAAAATTCGAAGTTTGGACTCACGACATCCGCTTCTACTCTGTTAATTCTATTTTGGAATATTTCCATGACCTTGAGCCTGAATCACAGAGATTGCATCCTTCATTGAGTGAAACGTGATGTTCTTTATCTGCAACTTATCCTCATGATTTCCATGTTTGTCGGAGAGACGACGGAATTCTTCGGTGAGGTCGAAACAGTTGGCTAGATTTTCAGGTGATACAAAGTCCTCAGCAATCTTGATACAACTACGAATGTTTCGAACCTAGGTAGAAAAAATTGTACGCATTTGTTGATTTTGTTTAACATAAAGAACATTAGTTAAAATTACTTACTTGATGTGGTGCACCAGCTGGAATGAAAACAGCATCACCCATACACTGAATGATTGAGTAACCAGAAATATTATACTCTGCCTTCAGTATAAATCGCAATTCCTGGTCCAAGTAGAAACACTGGTCATGTATAGGATCCGAGTTTGCTGGCAATGTTGTTCCACGTCGAGCAGCGTGCTATTAGTCAAATAGGATTTTCGTGTATGGAAGTGTCAAATCTTAATAGTTGAGTTAATTTCGTATTTTTCTTACATCACGGAGA
>JAQFYU010002373.1:0-12062 GCA_034694905.1 Ceratophysella granulata
ATAATATGCGACTTGAATTTTTTTTACTCAAAACTCAAATGTGACTGAAGTCGAAAATGAATGTATGAGTCCAAGTCCAGTGGAATTTGAACGATGTGGCTAAATAAAAGGTTTTGGTGCGACTTGAAAGGCATCGGTCTTGTCTACTTTATAATGCTTTCATACTGTCGCTCTTCCAATATAAATCATTGATCAGTACTGAGATTAATTCTATTCTAAATTAAATATTTTTTCCTGTTGGAAGACTCTGCTCTGCAATATAAAATACGAGTACGATGATTTCTACATGTCCTGGTTTGTTGGATCTCACATAGTTTCCGATTTTCTCTCCCCCTATCAAAATCATTTTGAACAAAGATTTACGAAATAAAGCTTTTCAAAATCATAATCATGTATATAATGTATCCCGTGTATTGTGTTGCGAGAATATGATATAACCCTATTATTTTTCAAAGATTGAAGAACTTCCTACTGAATCATAATAATCTCGTCTACATTTGTCGAACGATAGACTGCCTTTGTCGTCAGAAAGTTTAAATTTGGTGTGGGCATGTCATCAGAATTTCCTCGAATTTGTCGACCGACAGTTTATCTATCGACAGAATTTCTAATCCAGTGGATGGCTCAGTTAAAATTGGTGTGGCCGTGTCAAACTTCGCTGTCGTTAGACACCTTTCGTACGACAAATTGTTTCAAGAAATTCTGTCGATCGACTGCGGTGTGGGTTCCGCTTAAATGTTGTGGTCTCTAGATTGGAGACATACCAAAAAACTTTGTCAAGCAAGATCACTAGTGAGTGGCTTCCTTTCGGTACTTAGACGAGCAAGACATATGCCAAGTTCAATGTGAGCAGGCACCAATGGCAGGCACATTGTAAACAAATTTCTTGTAATAAAATGAAGCGGAATAAAATGTGTCAAGCTCATAGCTATGGCTCACCTACGAAATATACAACGTCTATAATGTAATACCTGAAAATATTTATTCTAATGCAGTAATGCGCATGGTGCTGTGTTGAGATTTTGAACGATATAGCACGCGTTGTACATCCCGAGCTGGAAAATATGCAAAACAACACATACTATATGAACTTACTATATGTTACTATATGAACGCAACCCCACATGCTCGCAATGTAACGAAAATTTTACTGAACCCGTCCTCATTTTCTCGACAAGATCTGTTTAAAACCGCTACCCGACCAAGGAATATCTCAAAAATAAAAAACTGAAAAGCTCCCATAAGCTCACCATTACGGACATAGAAAAAATTTTGGTCGGGTAAATCCATTTTTGGCCAAAATCTCGAAAAGTATCGCTTTTTCGAGAAAATTTTACTGAACCCGACCTCATTTTCTTAACGAGATCTATCTAAAACCGCTCCCCGACCAAAGAATATCTCAAAAATAAAAAACTGAAAATCTCCCATAAGCTCACCATTATGGAAATAGAAAAAATCTAAGTAGACTATATATTTTTTGTTTAGATTTGAGTTAAAAGGTAAATTTAGCCCAGTTTTCAAAGTCGGGTCGGTCGGGTAGGTCGGTCGGGTAAGTCGGGTTATTAGTCAGACCCCCGCAGTTTCATTCACATTCATCCTTGAGTGTGATGTATGGGGCACTATGCGAAACCAGGAGGATTGAGATTGAGTTGAGTTGAGATTGATGAGACACGAATAAATTCGCGGCGAATGAGGGAGGAGGGACGCTTCAAATACCGTGTTTATATGGGTTTATATCGACCTTGCTTTATGATCAAGTCATTTTATATTCCACTACCAACAACAACCAATACCAACTACCAACTACTTCCAGAACTGATTACAATAATTTAATATTAAATTATTTAATTAATAACCAATTGGCTGCAGAACAACAAATCGACCTCTTCTTCCATACGTTCCTGAATACAGGCAAGTTTATACTTACAATACTCAGCGTGTTGTGTTGTAACTAACAGGCCGGCGTAATGTTTCTCTCCGAAACCCTTCTGTTCATCTTCTCCATGATAATTACTGGACTGCTACTGTTTCTCCTTGTCTACTTCGTAAGTTTTTCGTTATCTCTCAATATATTTTCACCAACACCTACAGTTCGACCTCGACCTGACCTAATATGTAATACATAATTAATTAGCTAATGCAAGATCTATTTTTCTGCCTTTATGTACGTCTCGTGTATGGCACATGATGTCATTTGTGCTGTACATGCTGTGCGTTGCATTGCAATGCAACGCACTATTTATTAAATAATACAAAAATGTTGTTGTTTTACAGATTATTACTTTATCAGACTTGGAATGTGACTACATCAATGCCCAGCAATGCTGCTCAAGACTCAATATGGTAATGCCGATATAAATCATAAATCATAACCATGTATGTGTAGTCTCAATAAGCCGCCGCTCATAGCTCTATGTTCTATCATGTAACATATAATTTCTAGCTTGTGTTCCGCTACATCATAACCGGAAAAGATAAAAATGCGTCTTCTTAACTACGCAGATGAATATATGCATATGTTAGTTTAATTAAACTTAGCCTGTTTGCAAGCTAGTCAATTTTTGCAAACTTGGGGAGGCTAGGCGAAGCCATTCCTTAACCGGCCCTTTGGTCCAATCCAAATGTGCATGATTATTTTGCAGCTAGCTACTATCCGTAATTTGAATGATGTAATCAATGCAGCATAGCGTAGTACAGTACATACTTGTACAGCTTTATTCAAGCAATTAATCAATCTTCTCATAGAAAAAACTCAAAATTGATAAGGTTCTGCGTTTTGCAAGAAAACACCATATTATAAGGTATTTTTTCAACTAAAAATCCAAGACTTGTTGAAACACGAGCAACATACATATATTTATCCACCAGATGAAATGGACAATTGTTAATTTTAGTTCTTTTTAGTACATACACGGACTTCTAATTATGAGCTATATGACACTTGATGGTACAAAGTCGTTTGCTCTTTCTACATTTGCATCTTGCATCTGTCATCTTGATTTGTAGTGCATCTGCAAAACAAAAACTCCTGTCCGGAACCCGAAGAAGAATTCAGGACAGGGATTTTTGTTTTGCAGGTGCACTGCAAAATGGGCAAACGACTTTGTACCAGCAAGTTTCATAACAGTAGAAACTAACAAGATCAAGATGGATAAAGTTATACAGTGGATAAAGATATGTTGCTGGTTTTATTAACAAGTCCTGGATTTTTAGTTGGAAAAATATCATATATCAATATGGTATTGTCTTGCAGGACACAGATCATTCACATCATGGATTGTTGCTAAGCTAGCTGCAAAATAATCATGCACATTTGCTAGGCAGTGGCAGTTGACAAAAGGGGTTGGAATGGAGAAAAGCGGACCACATTTTTTAGCCAGCTCCCAAGCTTGCAAAATGATTAGAGATGCTAGCCAGTTTGCAAAATGACTAGAGATATTAGCCAGTTTGCAAACTAGCTAGCATTTCTAGTCCTTTTGCAAACTGGCTAAGTTTCCATATTGGCACTAACATATATATACTTTATCCAAATATAAGTTGTCACAGCTTTTTGAACCTCGCGGCTAAAACTTGCATTTGAATACCACGTAGTGTCCCGAAAGAAGATACCAAAAGCTGTGATAATTTATGTTTTGATAAAGTATATGTAGTTAATATGGAAAGAAAAAGTACTTACAAGTCAAAAGAACGGAAGAAATTGAATCTTGAATACGTGATATTTATTGGTGATTGATGTATGAAGAAATCAAAAATCTGACAAGCTCCCGACAACTCGCTTATTTTCATCCACAAATGTTGTGTAAGATGATGATTGATAACTTGTGATTTTTGATTTGGTAGTGGGTAATCCCAAAACTCTGCGGTCAAGCAACAGTGACATTCTTCTTCTTAATTCATGGATACTTCTGGGTTGTCCTTGCCAATGTACCAGCGACTGGATGGGCTCTTTACGAGTAAGTCTCCTTTTGTTCCTCAGTGCTACTCCGAGTCCGAGCTGTAGCTGTTGACATTGATACCAACAAAATCCCAATTGACAACTTTTGAATGTATTTGATGATCATTCCAGGCTCTGGCGAGTTCCGTCTGGGAATTTGGGAGTTTATGATCCGACCGAAATTCATAATCGTGGTCAACTAAAAATTCACATGCGGGACGTCCTCCTCAACGTTGGGTTCCACCTCGTCGCTTTCTTTGTCTACTTGTACTGGTACGTCAGCTGTGCTCATACTACATAGCCTTATATTTTCAAACTTTTAATTAGTTTCACGCTTTGACATTTAGCATGATCGTTTCCATGTTGAAAGCGGACCCAGTGGTTATGCCCGCCATCCTCAATGACTTCGATGAATTTTGAGCTGTCGTGAACGACAACGGGAATCTAGTCCAAAAATGATCAAATTTGTAATTTGTAATTTGTAAACCTCAAACTCTTATATTTTATAGTGCAGTAGAAATCATTTAAACCGGCTATTGTTGATATTACACAAGAATTTATCCGTATTGAGAAGTCAATTAGCTGGAAGACGTACTTTGAGTTTGAACAGAATATTCCTCTATAACCTTTGCATTTCATTGCTGTGTTGTGCGTTGTGCAGTGTACTTTCGGTAAAGCACGCTAGGTACTTACTTGGCTCCTACTTCTTAAAAGTGTCATACTATTTAAGAGTTGTTAGTTTTTCATGATTTAATATTCAGTTGTGATAGTGTACTCGAAACTCGAATGATACCTTGTTATTTTCAAAATACTATACTATGTCAGACGAAGGGCAATGTGTCGAAATTTCCTTGACTTTGTTTTACGTTAGATAGCAAGTTACTTTGTTCTCAGCATAGCAATTGACGTACAAGTATCGGGAGACGACCATTTTGAAGTGCTTCCAATTTTATAGGCCAGTAATTCCACTAACGTAATTCGTATCAATATTTTTTTCACTATTTTGAGTGCATTGTACTTGCACATAGTACATTTTGTAGATTGAAGATGCAGTATCTCAAAAAGTGAAGTGGAAAGTATCTGTTGTTGAATTTTGTACTTAATATTCTTCCCTTTGTCGATATTTTGTGTAGCAACACGTATGGATGTACTCCGCAGATGATGACACGCACGTATTGTAAATTATATCCGATTACATATTCCGAGCTTTTTAATTTTCCTTTTTTCTCATACTGAAGATCTTCGCTGACACCCTGAGATGACAAGCTAAGCAATATGTAAGTGTTGAATTCAATTTAAAAAACTGAATTCTTGTTTGTAACTGTAGTTTGTAGTGTTGTATGTAGAGTAGAACAGAGTTAAGATTGTTAGAATTTGTAACAATGAATTTGTTACAATTTGTAGCAGACATCAAGCTTCAACTTCCATTGGAGCTTGGATTTGTGTGAATTACCAAGCGAAGCTTGTACATACCTTTTTGTACTTGTAAATTTTTACGGACAAGTAAAATGCCCCGAACTAGTTGGGCTTTTGTAAATTCCACGATACGAAATACCTTGATTTTAATTGTATGTGTATTCGACATTTTTGCATCAAATAGCAGGGCAAGAAAATCGGTGTTTCGTATCTTTAAGAATTCATGAATAGATAATTTGAGAATGTCATGCCAGTCGCGACAATTTCTATACAGCACTGAAGACCCTTGGGATTTGCGACGTGTCTTATCTGAGTGTCTTCACCGGTCATGCTCTACATACAAATCGCTATTAATGAGTTTGAGTAATGACACTTGATTGTCTCAGAAGAGCAGAAGACGTGCTCTGGAATCTTATGTTCAGGTGATCTCTATGTATAATTAGAAGTCAGATCACACAGGAAGACACGTTTAGAGCAGATATGGACACGGCCAACGACCAACGACCACACAAGGCTCAACTAGAAATTAATAGTCAATACCACATGACGTTTGCTTAATAATGCTCCGAGTTGAACATCTGAGCTGTTTTGCTTTGTTCAGTTGGTAAAGTAAAATTGAGGCGTAGTTTTGGGTCTCAGTGTGAGGACAAACAACGGTTCATAAAAATGGCAAAGAAATCGGATTTTGACAGGCCGATCACAGCTTACTATCGCTATCAATCCATATCAGAGTTTGGTCATTCTCGAAGGCTCCAAGGTCCATTTCGGATTCTGGTATTTTGTCTGGCTGCAATTTGTCTGCCGTGTCTTCTCCTCGTTGCACCGCTTTATATTCGTTACGAATGGTACAAGGACGTGGCATACAGTCTCGGAGAATCCGACCTCGTCACAGTGGACAAGCCTATTTCCACCTTCTGGTGCGAGGGACAGGAACTTTGGATGAATGCAACTTTCCATGCATATTTGCTGGACGAGCAACCCAAAATTTCAGAAGACCTTCAAAAAATTGAAATGCACAAACACATGCAGGTTTGAACATGTGCTCTTTTACCGAACTTAGTTTCATGTTAATTAATTTTGCACGCTTGCAGTTGGCGGATGACAGTCTGGAGTACTGGGGATTCTTTCTTCTAATGGGGTCAAAAGTTACGCTGTCAGTATGCTCAAGGTGAGTCGCTCGAAAAGCAAATTCAACAAACTTTGTTTCAAGTTCCAATGGAGTTTTTCTAAAATGTTGCATTTTTGCAGATTCGACGGAGCAAGACTGATGGTTGTGAAAGGTACGAAAAACCTGAAGCACTGCGCTTTACTGGATCCATCTCCAGGGAAGGACCAGATTGACCCTTGGGAAGAGGACGTTTCTGCGCAGAAAGGGGAGAAGATCGAAGTGACCTTCCAACGAGGTGACAAGGAGATGCAGCAGGTGGACAGTAATAACCTGACTCCACATGGCAACTCCCCCTCCACGGTTCCAAATAGGAACAAAAATAGTAAACCCAAACTCCGGGTCGTTGCGAACAGTACCGCTGAGGTCGGGGTGAAAGTTGACATTCTCTCACCACCTGAGAGTGCTGAGGTTGACATGTCAACTCCGATCAAGAGGCCGCTTCGTCCATTCAGAACTCGTGGGAAAAGGCCGAAGCTCGGAGTTGTGCCTGAACTTGTTCCTGGAGATGAGTCTGTGGCTGGAGAAGAACCAGATCCAGATCCAACGGCGGAAATCAAGACGATGCATGAAAATATGAAAATCGCCAGACACAAAAGTCGTCAACAGTCCGGAAAACCGAATCGGACCAAGCGTTTTGTGACTACGCTGGCGGACGGTGAGTTAGATTAACCCGATTGAACTCATTATTTATTTAAATTACTCTCTGGTCTAAACGTTTAAACACAAATTCTGTCACAGATGAGTACATTGAGTATGATGACCAGGAAGCACCTGGCAACGCAGAGGAAGATGAAACTGAGAGACAGGTAAACCTGAATAGAAGGTCTACTTTATCTATTTTAGTTGAAATTAAAAGTATCCATATTACTGGTTGATGCTAAATACCACAGGAGGGTGAAATGGAAGACGGGGATACAGATCTTCCACCCAATCCCGTGGGAATTGAACCAGAACCGGAAGACGCACGAGATGACGAGATCAACGAGGAAGACATTAGATCTTCAGGCTCATCTTTTGCAAAGAACCTTTGGAGTTGTTACGGCGGAGACACATTATTCACACAATCCTTTTCTCCATCTCCTCGCTGCCAAAGTCAGGACGCCATGATGAAAACAGCGATTCGAATTAGAATGAGTCATGAAATCATTTCCTCCGGATACTACTACTACATCTTCTACAGCGACAACGACATTGTTTCTAATGACATCTTTGCCAGGTTTAACATTGAGAAAGTGGCTTACAGTTTCCCGAATTACACCAACAGTTGCCTTAATTCAACCAAATGTTCACTTCCACTCAACTTCTTCTCATCGGAAAAAGTTTTGTTGGAAGTTCCGCTACAGGACGGCGTGTCGGATGAAGATGCTTTGGCTCAAATGGTTCTAATTTCAACCTGTCGTCCACGTCTTGGTGTCTACTTCATTTTCCCGGTGGCCATTTTGTTTTTCATCCTGGCATGTGCTTTTATGTAGTAATGTGCATCAAATGTAGTTGGCTATAGCCAAGTGTTTCATTGTATTTTAGCGTATTTGGTGAATTCAATAGTTACATTATAATCACGCGTGAGTTATAAAAGTAAAAATATAGTTCAAAACGACAAGTAGTAGGTATTTGCTACTTGCACGTAAAATATATAAACAACCATCGAAACTTGGTGGTCTCGTTTGTTTACGTTCAGTTCTGATATCTTGTCATTATCACACAATTTCCTATTCTGCATACCAACTATAACTATGTGGTGGACTGTGGTCCGGCTCGGACTCGGGCTCGGTTTTCGGGAAATATGCGGCAGATATATCGATAGACGGTAAACCTGTTTCATCGTCAATGATGTCATCTATGTTGTCCGGCAGGCGAAGGGGATCCTCATTGTCACTCATTTCCACATCCGTGTCACGCGTTTCATGGAGAAACTCGTCATCAATTTCATCCTTCATCTCATCGAAGTCGGCTGACTGCTGCTCGTTAGCGTTTGCCCCATGCTCTCGAGGTGGACTTCTACTATCCTCGTCAACATCATGGCGGTCAATTTGTCCCGTTCCCGTATTTTCTTGTCTTGAAGGAGCTGAAGGAAAGGAATTTTCCTCATCGTCCGAATTGTCCGTCCATACATTGAGGAATTTTTGAACTCTTTGAGAATTGATGGGTCTGAGTTTGGCAATTTGCTCGTCGAGAGACGGAAGACCATCGCGGACTCTGTTGAAGATTAGAGTGCTTGGTGTGAAGGGATCAAAGGGTCGTGTTCTGACTTTCCTGGAATGCTTCAAACTGTGTGCACTGCTCTGAATCAGAAGGTCACAGTCCACAGGCCGATTTGGATTCCGTGATGGACGATAGAATTCTTTCAAATCTGTGGATTCCATGGAGCTCTTCCATTGCTTCATGAAGGAGGTCAGTCGGGCGTCAAGCCTGTCCACTCCACCAGTTGAGACTGGACATGAAGGTTTCTGGTGCCATTCCTGTTGCCATGTTTTAAATAGATTTCTAAAGGATCAGGAAGTCGGATAAGTTTGAATTTCTAAAGCGTGCTTGTTTACCTGACAAAAAATGTCACCGAAAGAGTTGGAATTGAACAAGAGAAAAGGATGAGCATTTTTTGGTTTCCAATCAAAATTCTTAGTCGTCTTTATTATGCAGAGACCCGTGCACCAGGCATCGTAATGATCTTTGACACGCCTATGATCTGCTTCGTAGTTAAATCCATAGCCTTCTTCCTGGGCGAAGTCCACGAAGTTGCGTGAACTGAGAAGATGTCTTGGATGAGATTGGAGAATTGGATTTCGTTGTTTACATTCTTTTCTCTCCACACACGAAAGATGTGTTGTGTCGAAATTAGCACAGAAGATCTCTGAAGTACCTTGACATCCACCCACGAGAATTTCATAATTTTCGTCCTAAATACAAATGGATAGAGCTTTATTAAAGCTGCAAATTAGGCTATTGACATCTCACACTCAAGTAAGTTTGAAGTTCCAACTTACATTGAAAACGTCGAGATAGGCAGCTGCACCTCTCAGCCCATGACTGAATTTGGTGATTGGATTTTTGGGAACCCTCATGTCCATCAGAAGGACTCGATCCGTTGTTCCGACATAGTAGTGCAGAACATTCTCGCTCTGCTTGAGACAAGAAATATATTCACCACAACTCTCTCCAATTCGAGCATTGGCTGACTGATGCTCGTCTGACCAGGAGATACTTGATGGTGAGTGAAGATCCAGTTGTACAGATGTTTCTGCGTTTTTAGAACGTACTCGAGAATCATAGAGACTAATCTGAGAGTTCATCCAATAGTAGATGACCTGTGGATGGTTTCCAGCATAGGAAACACCACCTGATGCATTTAAGTCCATATCCTTCGAATGTAAACCGGATGGTTTGAAATAGTAATCATCTCGATACGCCTTGGTCTGATTTGCCACTCTTTCTTTGAAAAGATCCAGAAATTGAACAATCCTGTTCTCGTCAATTGTGACCATCTGAGTCGGAGAATTGGAATTGACATCAAATGAGAGGAGGAGTGGGTTCTGGACACAACCACGTTTGGAATTCCATCCCTCGTACTTCTTCGTTCCGTAGCAGATATTTGGAATGACACACAGAAGAGCCGGAATTTCTTGCTGGTCGTACAAGGCGATGCTCCTTCCTCTCCGAACAGCAACAATATTTCTTCTTTTCTGAGTTTTGATTTGGAAGATGACACTGTCGAGTGGATCGTCTGTTGCTGACTTTTTAAATCGAGGATTGATTGGGATTTCGCCTTCATCCCAAACAGATACAGGAGATGTGGAGATCATTTGAGTTGAGACTGATGGCTTCAGAGTGACCATTCCTGAAAAGCACCAAAAGTACATACATAGAATTTGTTAGGTCCAACAAAGCATGTCCGAAACATCCACAGAACCGAAGGATGGTCATAGCTCCGTAGCATTTCTTACTTAGCTTTGCACCATTTCCAACGTAGAGATTCCGCTTGCCCTTTCCACCCGAGTCAAAACACCAATCACAAGCTCCATGTCCGCCATACAAGTAATTCCATGTAGCCATCAGTTTGATCTGGGGTTTGTTGTTGTACTTGTCTATGCAACTGTTTGGAATTTGACGAGTAAGTTGCCTTGGCTTGGGTTGCAAACTGAATTTAATCTTGGGCAGTGGTTGTTCCGTCAGCAACTTTCTGGGTGCACCCATTCGTCTCACAGGTTCTTTTTCCTTCTCCTCCACGTCAACTGTATTATGAAGAAGTATATTTCTCACTTCTTTGCTGCTATGATACTTCTTCTGAATTGCTGAATCAGTTTCTTCAGGTAATGGAGTTAGCATGCAGTCAATCCTCCTGGGACGTCCTCGACGCCTTTTATTCGGATTAGGTGTTGACTGGCGGGACTCCCCTTCTGTACTTTTCTTCTCTTGTTCAGAACAGTCGGAAGATGCAGCGGCCACTGAAGACTTGAACCTGCATTGGACAGATAACATAAAGGGTATCGTATCAATCACAATTTGTAGCTCTTGTTTGAACTGCTGATTTGGATTTCATTCCATAAGCGCGTTTCTTTGTAACGTACTTACTTTTTTCTAATGGTTTTCTCTGAGATCTTTGTTAAGGACGCATGCAATTCCTCGACATATGACTTCCAGTGGAGAACAGGTAATGCACACAAATCCTGTTCTTGCCATTCCGGTCCACGAGTATTTGTAGGATACTGAATCATTGGTAAAGCCACTGGAATACGTGGTGCTAGTGGGAACTCGTTGTCCAGTTGATTTCCTTTGCATCCCACTGCAGCAGCTGCATTTGATCCCTGTAGTAACCCGGTCACACCAGCGAGTGCATTGGGAAAGAGTATATCACTCTGCAGACTCAGTGTCGGTGTCATTGAACCCACCTTCAAGTCGGTTACTCGTGTGGAGCATGTATTTGGCCAGTGTACCGTGAATGCCATTTTGTATTCTGTATTCTGGGAAGAATTGAGCAGCGACTGACTGTAGACTGGGACTGGACTGGACTAAGACTGGAGTGTGAACACCTACAAATACATACAAATTAAATTCATTGATATGAATCGTGAATTATTAAATTAAGTAAAACAACACACAACAATATATGTGTATGTATATATACAAACAATACTACTAGTATTAATATAATTTAAAAAAAAGGATGTCAATTACGCAGACTTACTCATAAACAACGTGTGCGAATTGTGCTTGTCAGTCTAAGATGTGGCCTGCTAGTCATAGGTTTAACAGGTATGCTGCACGCTGGAAATATCTCTGATGCTGTATTGTGTATTGTATGCGAATTCGGTCGTCGAGAAGGTCAAATATTTCAGTGGATTGCGGAGGTCCTGCGAAAATCCTTAAAACCTAAAAAACATAGATTGACTGATATTTCTTTTTAATATTTTTATATCAAATGAAGTGACATGTCATAAAACAATTTTATCATTTCCCATTTGAAATCCATACTCGATTTGCTGCATCCGAAAGATCTCATAATAACAGAATTAGATTTCATAATATGTTGATGAGCTTGGACATTGTGCA
>JAQFYU010002374.1:0-12059 GCA_034694905.1 Ceratophysella granulata
CATGTGCAGAAGTATGTTACAGAGCAGGCCCGTGTTATTTCAAGCCGCTCTTACGGACCTGTGTAGGTGACGCTATCACATTTCTCAACCGACAACGATCTGTCTACTATTTTTGGATGGAGAGTACATCTTCTTGCGATGTGCATACGCATATGAATTGTAATTGAGCTACTGCTACTTACTTACTACTGATACCATTATTGATACAAATAAAATATTTTACCTAAAAATTAGTAGGAAAATATTTCTATCTGTGTTTTTGGGCTTTACCTAAGCCATTTAGATTCGCATTCATCCACAAGGAACAGGTGAGACTACTGGTACTACTGGTACCTGATCAATATAAAGATATTGATTGATTGACGATGACGAACGGTACACTGTACAGTACACGGTGACTGGGACGCAACGAAGTATTATTATGGTGTATGCTTTGATTTTGATAATATGTAATAATTGTTACTTCCAAAACAACTCCAACTTCACACAATTTGTCATATCATAATAGCTCAAAGCATAGCATATCATATAGCAAAACATGAACATGAACAGCACACAACAACATAACAGGTCGGTTTCATTTGTCATTTTCGCGCTTGAAAAGTAACGTGACACACACAACACAACAAAAGCACACATCCACAACACAAAACACAAACATCATGCACTATACTTAATAACTACATGAAACGAACTTGACTCCTTCGGCAACGGCCATACCACGTTGAAAGCACCAGTTCTCGTCCGATCACTGAAGTTAAGCAACGTTGGGCCCGGTTAGTACTTGGATGGGTGACCGCCTGGGAACCCCGGGTGTCGTTGGCATATTTTTTTGTTAAAATTTCTGGTTTGCAGAGGATGATGCCCTGGAATCGCAAATATTTTTTGTGTGTAAATATTCTCAATATTCCATGCTCGATGATGTTATGCTTGTATAATTATTTATGAAGAAAGGTGGTGTTATGCTTGTATGTATTATTTATGAAGAAAGTAAAAAATAGAAAATACATTAAAACTTTCAATTCATTTGAAAATCAATCAATCAATAATTGCTTCAGTTTAATTCTTTCTCCACGTGGTTTCAACAAAAATAAAACTTAAAACATTACGTAATACATACAATAAACAGTAGTATACTTTGAACATAGTACAGCGAAAGAAAAAAAAGGTAAATAATTCATCATAATAAATCCTAGAGTACAATAATAACAATTTCACTTATTCCCGTTGCACTGCATCCTCTCATTTTATTCTTCCAGATACATAAAAAACTACAAGTCCCCGAATCCTAAAAAATACGTTCTTCTTACAATCTACCTTATACTCTAAGGTTCTCCGTAGTAGTACAATATTCTTAGATTATGCCGCTTTCTTCGATTGTTGTGGTGTTACAAAGTCAACTATAGAACTACAAAGTAAGCCACTTGGTGGTATCGACAAACATTGAAAAGTCAAAAGGGCGTGTACAACAATAGAGACATATTTAACAACTTTGAATATGAAAAAAAGCTACTAAGATAGTCCAAATTCTGTGCCAACGTTTTTCAGGAGAAACTGATAAGTAACATTAACTACTTCATCTGATAAGTGAATCTTCTTGAAAATTAAGCCGTATACGGACTCAGTATACCAATTTGAAAAAATAGCAGAATAGCTGAACAGGAATAGTATAAACTGAAATCATAGAATCGACGTAGTAATTAAGCTACAAGGTCGTATTTATGTATTATCATCACAATGTCACACTTCGTCAAACTACGGGGTACACAACTTCTTCGGTCCAACCTAACCTAAGCAATTACAACTTCCAACCCACCGATGATTGTTGGCTCTATTCTATTGTTAACAAAATAAACTTCTACGAAAGTAGTGGGTTGGGCTATATATAGTAATTATATTACTATAATTGTGAATTTTTCTGTCTCAAACCGAACACGGGTTAAGTACTTCCTAATTATACAATTGTTAATTTTTTATTATTTTTTGCACTTTCAGTAATCTATTTATTTAGCATACTGTTACTTGAGGAAATGCCTGTAGAGAAATTGACTTCTAGTTGTTTCCTTTTCTTGTTCCAGTAAAAATAACAAGTCCCTGAGATTGACTCTTTTTAATCGTGGCCGCATTCCCATCTAAATCAGCCACAATTTTAGAAAACCATATTTAGTATTTGGTGAGGTAACCGTCATAGTCATATTATATTATAAATATGTATAGTTAAATATATTTGTTATTTGTAGATTATTACCTGAGGTCTGCTAGGACTACTTAAAGCACCAAGTCCAGAGAGAGGACTCTGTTCAAGTGAATATAGTCAATTAAAATCATTGTTCAAAAATAAGGCGCCAAACAAACGTGGGAGAAAGTCAATTTTTCATGTACCTGTGTAGTTGTACTTTGAGATCCGGATGGTGAATCTAATTTCTGCTTCTTTCTTGGACCTATGGCTTGTAAGGCAGTAAGGTTCGCCTCCCTCTGTCGCATCTCCTCTTGGGCCACTCTTTGCATCTAAAATAAAATCATCAACGTAGAAAGTAGTGACAATATGGCAAATATCTAAAAATATAAAAAATAGTCGTCTTTTTAAGCTAACTTACTTCTTTGGCTTTAGCTTTCAACTTGGCTTGCTCTGGATCTTCGGACTTGGATCTACTCTTTGCCGCTTTTATTAACATTTCTCGTTCTTCTTCGTCATGTCTTTTTCGTTCAAGTTTATCTAGATCTTCTAAGAACCTTAATTGACCTTTGACATCCTGCGTGACTTCGTAACGGTCATCCATCTAGAGGGATGAAGTTACCAATTGATGAAGTGTGGAAAAGGTTATATTCGTATAATACAATTGTAACTGACAAATGCGTACCTTTATCACATCTAGCCGGTGTTCTGCGATCACGGATAGCTTTTCTAATAGAGTTTTAAGACGTTCCTCCGTTGCATGAGAGATCATAGCTGCTACCTCTGGAGGTGGTTCATCCAACCCATATTTCGCAGCTGCAGGTAACAAATTATCTTTAAGCTCCTCTGTCGTTTAACTTTTGTATCTGGTTTTCAATTTCACTGTTATGCTCACCAATTGCTTTAATTTTTGACTGAAGAGGAATGCTTTGCAGTAGGGCTTCATCTTTACAAGACCTAATTTGTGTCCCAATCATTTCTGTTGACCCAAGAATCCGCTGAGATTCTTCCGCCAAGTTGACTCCGCCCATCGCAGCAACGTCGTTAATGTCATCGTCACTGTTTTAGCAAATAAGTCATGTTAATTGTGAAGCTCGAAGGCTCAAGCTTGTATAGAATCAAAATGAAGAATATCACATTAGAAAGAACTACTTGTAAGTAGCTTACCCATAGGCACCGCCTCCACTACTTGAAGCAAATGCTTTCTTATCGACTTTCTCCTTAGTAGTCTTGGCCGATGGTCCAGTGAGCTTGGGTGACGCTGAGGAAGCTGCAGCGGAGGCTGCCAATGCCTCTGCCTTCTCTTTAGCCGCAGCTGCCTTAGCAGCTTTTGCTGATATATTGGCTTTGGGCTGCACACATGGAAATAATAGGTGAGTAATAGAATCAAAACTGAGTTCACCAGAGCTTCCACGTAAATCTTTGTATGTACGTACCGTAGAAAACCTTTGTTGGACAGCCGCGGCGGTTGACCTTGGAATGGGAGGTGCAGTAGTTGCAGTCACCGGTGGAGCACCTGACGGGGTTGACGTACTTATTGGAGTGATAATTCGGACAGGAGTAGTTGGAACTTGGACTGGTGGTGGAGGTCGAATCTGAAATTAGCACAAATTGAACGTAATAAAAAACGAACGTAATAAAAAAAATAAATAAAAAAATAAATATATATATTTGAACGTTGCAAACAATTTATACAAAGTGAAGTGAAACCTGAGTCTGTCTAGCATGTCTTTTGTCTTTGAAAGTCTTTTGAACTACCTTGGGCTGAGTCGGAGTCTGTGGAATTAAGGCAGTCACGGGAGGCACGGATGACACTGATGAGACAGGTGGCGGCCGAATTCCATCGATGGTTAATTCTTTCGTCGCCAATGAATGTCGAAGAGGGGGTAAACTTTTCTGTAAACATCAAAGAATCACAATATATTATAATCTTTAAATTCAAGCTAAGCTGATTTAAAATTGTTCATGGTGTCAAGTAAAGTGTCACCTTACCTTCAGAAAACCAACAAGGCACGGTTGAGGTTGTGAATTTACTTCTTTTTGAAGACGATCCGAAAAATCTTCAGCATTAACTTTACCATCGACTAATCCTTGAATCAGCCCCTTCACATTACGTGCCACTGTCTGATTTTGTTTTGCAGATAACTCCAGTAGAAATGATAGGAAGTTTTTACATTTATTTTTCGCTGTATCCGATGACATCTAAAATGGTTAGATTGTGGGGAAAATAGATAATATATTAGATAAAGCAATGACAGGATACAAAAATTAACCAAACTCCAAAATAATACAAAGTAAACAAAAATCAACAAACTGAATCAACTCAAATATAAACAAGTAACCTTTCATGCCGTTAAAACAGGTGGGAATGAATGCTTGAGACAACTTTAACGGGATTTAAATTCAAAATTCCGTGTACGGGATTACTCGGGTTACGAACTTACTTTCGGTTTCAAAATTGCGCAATGTGCAACTCGGTGGCGAGTGTACTTACTCAAGATTCGAGATCTTTAAAGTGGGTAATGAGATCAAGTATTAAAATCATACCGTATTACCATCGGTATCACTCACGTCGAATTTCTGCAGCTTCTCAAAGGGTGCCCATTATTTCATCTATCTTAAAACGTGTAATTATTTATTTTTTATAATGCAAATTGCGCGGCGGCCCAATTTCAGCGTCCCAAAGGCAGGCAGATAAGCCCACATTGATATTAATTTGGAACAGATGAAGCGAGAGATACAGATGGTAAAAACAAACTTAGTCCCTGGGGTTACGCATAGGCATGCTTCCGCAATATGCTAAACAAAAGCAACTGCAATTGGATTGCATTTTGCAACATAGGAGTTCAAGTTCAAGCAGAGCAGAAGATATATGCCTAATATCCTCTGCATAGCTAGAGCGGTGCTGAATTCAAAGCCATTTATGGATTTATAAACTTATACTAGTATCAAGAAATATCAAAAACTTAACGTTAAATAGTTTAAGCAGAGTGTAAGTGTATTTTTATAATTAGTTTTGTCCATGGCTGTTGATTTCTCACCGCTGCAGAACTAAGGCAAGATATATTAGCATAACCCCAAAGACTAGGATACGGCGGAAATCCCACATGTTAGTTTCAGTTTGAAGTTTGTTTGTTTTTCTTTGGTGTTAGGGTTTGATATCATTACTTATTCAAAATTCACTCTTTCATTTTTTAGTTCTAAAAAAATAGAACTGGACTACCTGGCTAACAGAAGTAGCGGTAGCAGTTGTGGTTGAGGCATTGGCGGACGTGAGCACTGAGGAAGGAAGATGGCTTTGCAGGGCATGTGGATGTGGCGGGACAACTGGATGCATCTGCTGCATTGACATTGAAGCAGTCATCCCCATACCACTCGGCTGGATATATTTAATTTTCCCATCCAAAACAAAAACAAAGAACAAACATTGTCAGAAAAATAAAATTCTTTAAACTAAATCAAAAAATCAAGAAACATTCAACAAAATTATATTTTCAAATAAGAGTGTTTCACTACTCACTAGCGTAGCATGCATTTACTCAAGTCAATATATGTACAAACAATTAAATTAAACTCAAGTTAGATCCATCTGACTTCGCAGATTTGATTACCGTCGTGATTTGACTCGTGCTAAGACAAAACACATAAGACCCGGACAAACAGAGAACACATAATAGGTACGATGAATATACAACATGCAGAGACAGACAAAGCTCATTCAAATGAACTTCGGTCAATCTATGACCAGTTTGAACCAATCAATCGGTAAATCGGTCATACCTGAACTTATACAGGCTCTTGGCCAGTAACCTACGTACAAACATGCAGTTATAACTTCTAACTCGGTACATTCTTCAAAACAGACAACACAGAACACAGATCATTCAACATTCCAACATCCAACATGCAAATAAAGTTTTAAACAACAGCCCAGTCAATGCATGCAACATCGAAAGCAACAATCAAGGCAGACAAGATTGTACACAGAGATGGGAAGAGAGAAGAAGCCCAAGTCACACTCAATGGGAAGATAAAGGAAAAGACAAAACAACAAATATTTTTTAATTAGAATTAGCGGGCGGAAGGTATTTGGTTTTGGGTTAATTTAGTGGTATGGTGAATGCAGGTAGTCCAGCTCAAAATACACTCAAAGAATTCAGTGATGTCAAGAGGTGAAGTTGAAAGTAAGTAGTAGGGTCAGAGCGCGTATCGCACAAGTTGGACATTCCAAAGTTCCAACGAGTTGAGTTGAGCCGAGGAGATGGTCATGGATGGACCAAGATTAAGTGAATCGGATAATTATTACGATTAGGGTGTTATATGTGTTAATAGGCACAAAACAATTTTGGATTAAACTCTCAAGCAATCCCGCAAATCTTTGTATCAAAGGAAGAAATAGAAAGGCAGAAACAAAATCATAATTAATATAAACCCAAGGCAGGCAGGCCCAAAAATCTAGGTGACCTAGCCGGCCGAATTTTAACAACTCGGTCCGGCCAGTGAACTAACTGGTCTCTTCAAAGAAGAAAGTACAGAATAGGAAAATATACGAACCAAAAAAACACAGAAAGAAGTGAATGGAAGACTTGTTGGGTCGACTTACGGAATTGCTGGTGGCTGTGGGCGGGACTGATGGAACTGACGGTAGGCGGGTTGTGGCAGGAGGAATAGTGGGATTGGGTGCGGAAGAATTCGTGTGATTTGTGTTGACAGAAGAGGGCGTGGGAACTCTAGGGCCACTCGCCTTCGGTACTACGCCCGTACTAGTGGAACTAACTGTAGTCGGGGTAGTAGTGGGAACAACGGTTGTGGCGGCGGCTACAGTGGTTACGGGCGGAGGCGCTACAACAGGAGGCGTAGAGCCTGGCCGCGTGGGCGGAGTTATGGTGGGTATGGTGGGGGTTGACAATATTACAGAGGACTGGGTTGTGGTGGGAGCCACAGTGGAGGGGGAGGAGGGTGGGATAGAGGGAGGAGTGCCAGTTGCGGCAGTGGTGTTGGGTGCCGATGATGGCAGCCCAACTCTCAGAAGTTGGTACTGCCCATTCTCCGTCTTCACGAGGAGATGATGACCACCCTGTGCCCCTGGCGGAAGCCCCGGCAAAGCTTGCAGTGTGAATTGCTGCACAACACATACAAAGCACATCCATTAGTACTCGAAAGAAAAATCAAAAGTTGACGTACCGTACTCAATTTCCTCATTGCCTCACTGTACTCATGACTATACTTGTACGACTCGAACTCCAGCTGGGTCATCGGCCCACGGGAACTCTCTTGAGGTGGGAGGAAATGAAGGCCAGGTGGAGAGGACATGGGGGTAGGAATGTACTGTGGACGAGGGTAGGGATGGTAGCTGGGATGTTCTGTGGACCCTGCACCGCGGAACCTAATCGGACTGACTCTACAAACAGCTGGGACACTACTTGTACTCGGAATGTGGCTGGGGACAGATCCCTGACCCTGACTAATTGAACTCCCGGGATAATACATTTGCTGACTGGGTGGGCGGGCCCGATACTGTTGGTCTGGATTTCCGAAGTGACTTGCGGAATATTGAGCAAAGCTTGAGGCTTGATGAGCATGAGCATTGGACCGAATATCCGGTCCGGGTCCAATAATTGGACCGTGTGACTGGGTTTCCATGTGTTGGAAATGTGGTGGACTAGGTCTTGGTGTGATCGGAGTCGTAGTGGGATACCTTCCTTGGCTAGGGCTACTGTTGTGGTCATAAGGTCGATACTGCGGATGGTTGTTGTACGATGTAGGAATTGGTGGACCGGTGTGGTGAAGAGTACTGGCTGACTGCTGAGGTACAGGTACTTGTGACGATGGAAAGTAGCCCCTCTGGGGTCCACCGACTCCCGCTATTGCACCATGTTGAATATTGGTTGGATTCCGAAGAACGGGTGGGGAGTGCATGGGCCATGAAGTTGGACTTCTTTGACTTGAAGTTGGAGAAGGCAGGCGTGGGGATTGTACTTGTGAAGTAGGCCGAAGTTGACGATTATGAGGATCATACTGGGACTGAGACCGTTGAGGTCTGGGCATCATATGCACCGACGGATGTGAGCCACTCGGATGTGGTGGCGGAACATATGACTGGAGCACCGAACGTTGAGACATCGAGTCGACACTAGGAACGTTCAATCTTGGAGCCGAGTTTGCACCTGAAGAGTAGGAACTGGTCGGATAGTATTGTTGGCGAATTGATTGGCTTGTGATGGGCATCATGCTCCCACGATATGGTTGTCTCAGGACAGTAGTTGTTGTTGGTGGTCTAAAACTCTTACTAGTAGAATTGAAGTAGGGAGGAGGTCTTGGTGGCTGACCCAAAGGGGACGAAGTAGGAATATAATTGGAATTCCTTGGATCTGGAATTGAGGGTTTTGATTGTCTTACGTCTCCAGACTGTGGTAGAGGATGTGTTTCAGTGTATTTCAAATATTGGAAATGCAGT
The DNA here is from genome assembly GCA_034694905.1 of Ceratophysella granulata. Lineage (NCBI taxonomy): Eukaryota > Metazoa > Arthropoda > Collembola > Poduromorpha > Hypogastruridae > Ceratophysella > Ceratophysella granulata. The sequence continues at coordinate 8,634 of JAQFYU010002374.1, forward strand.
CCAGGATCTGTAGTGAAACAGACTGTAGTACTTGGATTCGGTCGAGGAACTGGACTTGTGTTGTAGTTGGGCATTGGTTCTTTACTCTGACTAGCACCATAATGATCCAATTGATTCGGAATCCGTGGAGAATGCGATGGCGGTCCGATTCCAGATTGTTGTGCATGAGGCGATGGTCCATTTCCAGATTGTTCTTGAGAATGAGGATGCATTCGAATATGTGGTTGGGATACAGATTGTTGATGTGAATAGGTTGGACTTGTTGGTTGAAGCTGAGGTTGAGGCACGTATGAATAACGGATTACAGGTGACATGTTGCTGGGTTGTGGCTGACTATACGGAGTGCTCTGTCCAGGATACTCACTGACCTTTGGACCTCCCATAAGAATTGACTCCCTCTGTGGAACGAAACTGGAACTACTCTGAGTTTGAGCAGTTGGACTAGGCTTGATGTAAACGACCTCAGGTTCCGGGTCTGACTCTGTAGTGACTGGAGAAGGGTTGGGATTCGTTGCCCAATCCGATGTTACGGAATTCGAGGTTGAAGCTGGGACTTGGACCGAATCAAAACGGAAAGAACTGGATGTGCTGGAGTGGAAGGGTTCTATTCCTAAGTTGGGAGGGGTGGGAGGTCCCTTACTGCTATTACTAGTATCACAGGCTCCATCACGAGGTTCCTCCTCAGAATTAAACTCAGGATTAGACTGAGCGTTTCTATCCATGCTGAAGCTCTTAGACTGAACACAATGATTGGGTGAGAAAGAATTTGAACTGGTCGGGAATAGGATAATATCTGAGTGTGACGTTTCGTCTAGGCCTAGAAGGGGGGCAGGAGAAGGAACTAGTTCTGGGATAGGTTCAGGTTCTGGGTAGAAGTGACTAATATCTGGTTCCTTCGTGAGTTCTTTGGGTGACGGAAGAGGAGGAGAGGTGAAGGACTCAAGAGGTTCCGGCTCGTTAGAAAGACACTTTGGACTTGAGCTAGACAGCGTGAGTGCTGGACTCAATATGGTGACTTGAGTCGAAGTGAGAACCGTACCACGAGGAGTGAGGTTCGAGTCCGAGGCGTCCTCAACGTCAGCAAGACTAGAGCCAGGACGACCTCTGGTCGACTCCTTGTTGCCATGTTTATAGTCTTTCATAAGAAACTCTGAGAACTCAGACTGATATTCGTATACCTGGGTACACAATTTGGTAACATTTTAATTCAACTGAAGGAACATTGAATTCATTTCTAGGAGAAGGAACAATGAGTCGTGGAGACGAGTGAAATGTAAACACAAACAGGAACAATGCATAATTTCCAAAGTGGAGAGTCGTTAAAAGTTAAAATTTGGAATTTGGGTCTGACTCATGTTACACGTTATACGCAAAGAATTGGAATGCTTCGAATTTTGATACGCTATAAGTATGTTTTACGTTGCAGTTTTAATTGGAATCGAGTACAAGTATCATCGAATTCAAAGTCGTGATCTGTTGTAAGCTCAAAGTGGGGTAAGGAAATGGAACAATAGATTATTGAATAAGTACAATATTAATTGGTCAAAATGATTAATTTGTAAATGTAGCATTATTGGCTAACTACTTACTTATAATGTCCAGCACCAGTAAATTGAAAGAGGTGAAAGCTCTAGCAACTAATACAGTTTGCATTTTTTAAGAACGTTTTAAGACAGTGAAAGTTAAAGGATTGCTTTGTTACTCGCTCGTGGGCTCGTTGTCATAAGTAGCTTTATTTGAAGCCTATCTCGGAAGTACAGAAAATATTTTGAAACTATTGTACTTCCGAGATAGGTCAGAGGTCAGGCACCACCACCTTCTAGAAAAGTTCATCAGTCATTCACAACCTTATTCTAATTCAGTCGTATCGGTGTAGATTCTCACTCATTCCTCACTCGTTGAAAATCAATTGTTTGAAAATTAGAATCTAAATCCTATTTTCGTGCACATTGGTTTTTGCGTTATAGCTAGTAGTAGTCATTAGTCACTGAGATATACAAATATAGAGGGATCACGTGAACCAGAGAGTTTTTCTGAGGGTTCACGTTTCACAATTCACAATGCATTTTCGATTAATCTTAAACTAGAAGCTGTCTGTGTTGCATCGTGTGCATGTTCAATATCCATCATATCAATGTTATCATTTTTCATTTTATCAATCATCATCGAATATTACAATGATAGTGATATATACTGACGAGGAGGAGGAACAATGAGCAATAAGTACATAATTTGACATTGCTGCACACATGTTACATAGAATTTAGTCAAAGTCTAGCCAAAGTCAACGCTTATACTTTTTGCAGTTACTGTATTAAGCCACTAGTAGTACATAGTAGTTAAAAGCATCTTAATTGTTATCTTATTAACTGAAGTGACGATTTGTCAGTCTTATATTATAGCTTCCGCTCTAAAGTTCAATGCTTGATAGATTGCCTTCGAACTAACACAAACTATCGGACGGAAGAATAGAAGAGAGCTGGCATCTACATTCATTATGCAAATGAGTAGATATTAAAATATATGACCAGTGACATGACTTGACTTTGACTAATTCGTATGTCGTATGGTTTCTTTTGAATAGCACCGAGTTACACGAGGTCAAATTGGAATAGTTATATTTTATAAGGTCAACTTACGCCTACTCCAGGTTGTCCAGGTCTAGCACCAATCATCTGTTGGCCCAAAATCATTCTTGAAGCCTGGGGCTTTGACGGAGTACCGCCGATATTGCTTGCCATTGTCACAGGTCCAACTCCGCTGTTCATCCGCACGTTGTTCATATTTACAAGTTGAATTCCACTTCCCGAATTGGTCATAAATGTAGGCTGTTGATGACCGGGTGTTGTGAGCGGTACGGACGAACTTAGAATTGTGTTAGCTCCACCGAAGGAAGTGGTGACTACGGCACCGCCTGTCATACCAGGATGATGCATCGGTTGCTGGAGCTGTTGAGTACCTGGGATGAGGCCGACGGGTTTATTGAGCACATTCACTCCGCCTAGAGTTGCAATGGGCATACCGTTCGTATTCAGAGTGGCGGGACCACTACTATTGTTGTTGTTCAGAGTCATGTTTACTGTTGTTTGACCAGGCCCTAGACCAACCATGGATTTATTATTCAAAATAACAGAATTTGGAGTCACTACTGCTGACGGGAGTGAAGGTGGCCCACCTCCAGGGGTACCATTCACTAGAACGGTATTATTGTTATTCATGGTAATACCTGCAAAAACGGGAAAGATATTAGTACAAAATGATCAGCTTTTCTAATTCAAAGTAAGTACCACCTTTTTATTGTAGTCTAAACTGGACTTAACATTGAATGAAAAGTATTCGTATTGCTTTGATTAAGGTGGTTGTCTATGATGGGCGCAATGTTAAACGCTCATTAAAAATTGACTTGGGAAAATTCAAGCAACTCAG
>JAQFYU010002375.1:0-12058 GCA_034694905.1 Ceratophysella granulata
ATTTGTATTTATAAGTAATACTACATACGAAGGGCTCATTAGCCCCCGTCCGTAGGACGGGCTTTCAGCTAGTTTGTAAATAAACTGATAACCATGAAATGTGCGTGACAATTTTTGTATTGGATAGTGTTGATAACAACATCTTGTTTAGTCTATGTAGAGAAACCTTGGCCTCAGAAGAATCTTATGGCTGTAGCTGGAAATGACTTGAATGAGTCAGACCTGCATGTTTTATTACAGTAGACGGAATACGAAATTGCAATGAACGCAAATTCCAATGACGCACTCACAGTTATTCTTCCATATGCATATGGAGTAGCCTTTGTATGTACCACAAAATATTCTTATTATGCTGGCAGTTAAAACTTGGTCGAGAAAATTCTACGTAATGATAAAGATAGGCAATAAGGAAAAGGAATATTTTGCAGAGTTAGATACAATTATGAAAATTCAAATGAACAGCAAAAAACAAGCAAGCACAAGTAACTGTAAAGCCAAACCCATGCACGACTACAGATATGACATGACTTAAGATTAGGTTGCATGTTTAAATCTTTGCTGTTCCTTTAGAAACCCTGACTTTTTTTTAGCATATTGCTACGAGTATCATCATATGCAATGCACTAAAATCCACCGATAAACGTAGCCTTTCTGAAAAATGTAAGCATATAAAAAAATAAATGCTTGGCTGAAAATACAGTCATCCAGGTTGTAAAAACACAAATTAAAATCAAATCACGAGTTTTTGAGAATTGAAAATAGATATTACAAAAAATTAAAAATCTGAACCACTTTTGGATAAGAAAACGAATACGATTCGAAAGATTCCTTCAAAAAGTGTCGAAATATATGCATTAAGAGTTCAAAAAGATGTCATAAAACTTCCAAATAGGCATTAAAAATAGAAAACCGTAAAAATATGCAAAAATCTACATTGAACTTGTGAATCTTTAAGATTTTCAGGTAAAAATTCTAAAATGAGCCTCCTCCCAAATGTTTTCGTATAAGATGCCGTTCCGCAGTTGCTAGAATCTAATTTTGTGAAAAGTGACTCAAGATGATTAATGTATAAAGTAGGAATTTCAATTTTGAGCTGAATTTACAACAAAAATGTTAGATATAGCCTACAAAGAATGGTACAAAGTTATCCACTGAGTTTCTCATCAACGGAGTGGATGTTCTGGAGCCACGTGGAGTACAGTAGTGGGAGTGAGGTCACGTTGAACCTGATTATTCGATTGACTGTTGAACGAGCCTGAGCAATTCCGTAGAGTTAGTGAGGAACCCAAGAGTTCAAACCGTATTGGGACTTATGGCTGAGGAAGTCCTAATTGCTGGAGTTAGTGTGACGACTGTCGACAGCTAAATTAGGACTTTGGGAAGTTTAGGAGATGAGAACGGAGAGAAAGCGAAAAAAAAAAAGTTTTCTCTCTCTCGAGTCTCCAAGTGGTTTTATTTCCTACTATTTTTCTTAACTCACGGACTATTTCGTTTCTGCCAATGCCAACGGATATTCAGCTTGGGACTTAAAACGTGTACTTTTTGAAAATTTCTTCTTCCGGCAGCTTAGGATCAAACATATGCTCTAAGCCCTCTGAACTTTGATTGATTTAGTCTTTAGAATTTAGATAATAAAATAGATATAGATTATAAAAGAAAAGTTGGACTATAGTAGGTTTTTGAATGATTCAAAAATTGTTAAAAACCTATTGATGACATTAGCCGACAAGAATTAGAAAGCCACACAGCATTCGAAAAATTCGTCACCATAGCAATATTCGGCGAATAAGGCACACATGGGCTTCGGTACGATAATTGTCCCTTATTTTAAATAATCTACTGCCCGAACCTCAGAATTACTTACCTTGTAAATATATTTTAGTGAAATGGGAGTCAAGTAAATTAACTTCATAATTTTTCTAAAATTCTAAATAACAATGCCAAATCCTTTATTCTTTGATTTTTGAAAATAGATTGCAGCAATATTGGCACTTGGCATGAAAGAATATTTGATGCAACGAGGACAAATAGCAAAAAAACTGAATTCCAAAATTCCTCCTGCTTCAGGTTTTTAATTTTTTGGCTTATCATTGATTTTGCCAGACTACTGTATTCTGCCGTGTCAACCTTACGTTAATTTATGCAATATTTGCTTTAAAAATCTAAACTTTTTAAAATCTGCTTTCGTCGATTTGCTTTCACTCGAACATGATGCCAAGTCCTTAAGTTTCTGGTATTGATTGTGGCATTTTTCAAAAGGGGCAAGGCTATTGACCGGGCAAAAACGTAAAAATTGTACAAGCGTAAGAAAAAAAAGGCGAATAAAAAATTATTTCAATAAATACTTCAAAATTCGGGTAAGTAACACATTTCGATTAAAAAATTTATACGCAGTCAAATTCCGCCAAATGATATACCCTTCTGGCCTAAGTATCTGAAAAAAGGGTCTCACGAATTCCAACAGTTTGGACGTGCAGAAAATAAGCGGAAAGCCAGAAACTAAACTCGTGATATTCTCTACTTTATATTTAAAAATACTTTTTTAGACTAGATGAATGGGAAGAGAAAGGGAATTGTATGTTTTGTGTGTCGGCTGAAGACTCCTGTACTCAGTTCGTTGCGTCTTTTCTTATTGCCTCCTAGCTTTGAAGGAGTTAATAGTGAGTTATTGTAGACACAAAAGGAAAATGAGGGGAAGAAGGTTGCATGAGATAATTTTCATTTTTTTTTAAGACTTGGGAGAAAGCGGAAAAGTGTCTTTTCTTGTGCAAAGGGAGAAAGGGAGGATTGGGGGAAGGAGAAGAAGAGAAAGAAGTCCGCATTCCAGACCCATTAGAAGGATGAGATTCTTAAGAGTTTATGAGTAGTTTATATTATTATTATATTTCACACGAAAAATTCAGTCTCAAGAACAAATGAGACAGAATTCTCAACATGCAACTTCCTTTAGTCTATAGTATTCCCAGTCTCTTAGTCATGTGGCAGGGAAGTAAACCTGGAGAACGTATACCCTATTTGTCTCTACTTCCACTTCCTTACTTTGACAAAGAGCATTTTTAATAGACTGAGAGTAGTTCAGTTAAACCTACACTCTTTTATCAACACGACACTTCATTAGACTACAGCATGGAAATCCACTCGATTTTGATACGTTGAGTGAAGTCTGCACGTCACCTAATTCTCACGTATCTTTATTGTCATCTTCACTAGCTATATCCTAAATATGTTAAATCATTAATCAATTCCAACGCTGGAATCTTATGAGCCCCAAAAAAATGTTACATTGAAAGTTTAGTTAATTTCATGTTAACTTTTGAATGCCTAATTAGCTATGGATTATACTTACAAGCACCACGTCACGGCTGGTGAACACATCAATTACCTGATTAAACAATTTAATGCTTTTAAAGGTTTTTTTGGGCCGGCTCTAACCTAACAACAAATCAGCTCATAGTTACCTTCAGCTGGTATATTTGTCATGCCTATATTGAGCGAGTATGAATAAACTAAGGTTGGACGGCGTCTCTGGAAAAAAGTAATTGGTGTGATATTATTTCCACGATATTGATATTTTTTGGTTAGGAAGGAAAATAGAAAGCTGAAATGGTTCGACAGACAGAGGAATGCTACGAATTAACTGATCTTGAATCTTGAATGTTTAATTAGCGTAAATATTTGTTTCTTATTTTAAACTTAAATGGAAAGTTTTGGTTTGAGTGAGGTCACAAATAAAGAGAACAGTTTATAAGTTTACCTTGTCTCTCTTCAGAGGACTGTTATGAGCTTTTAAACCCTCGCCTCTGTCAACTTCACATAAGCAGTGAGAAGTTCCACAGTTAACAAACCACATAATTATTAGACCCAGAATAGAAATAAATGTCATTTAAATATTATTAAGGCTATCATTGAATTTACGACCTACATTCAACATTCAATTTAATATTTCAAATTTACCATTGCTAGAATGCAAACATACATCCCATTGTGATATTTCTGCTGCAAAAACACATTGAGGAAATGTCTCGACTGTCATAGGTCATGACAACGTAGTAGTATTGTAATGCTAAATGGAATCTTGACATTAATATTTTCAACTTGATTCTCACGGGCTTAAAAAATAATTTTGAGATGAAATGTAAAACAGATGATTGTAAAGTACAAAACTGTACCGATTGTAACCTGATTAAGAATAATTATGCAATTTACAATTTCACAACTCCGTTGTGACAAAATTTTACAACGAGTAAAATAAATTATTTCGTCAACAAAAATTTGATCGAAACAGTTTTTTTTTTGTTACACGGACTTAAGCGGATGATTTACATAATATGCTTAAATCCATACATAATTCGGTCCACTGAGCAATAGATTGGTTTGTCAAATGTTTCTTGAGAGATTGATATGCCGAATCAAACAAATAGTGGGATTACAAATACGAATAAGATTCACGGATTTAATTAAATCCATATGTAAGAATTGTAGATATGCTCTTGCTTTCATATGTGCTAAATAGACCGAGATTAAGGAAGGAATTTGTGTTTGAGCATATGAACCAGCCCAAGGAGGCTACTGAAGGTTCGAGTCCTGAACTTTATTTTCTGGTGAGGGAAGAATAGAGTTTCCGAGTCCATATTTCAGACAAGGATAAGAATGGTTTTCACTTTCACTTTCTGCTTTCCATGCTGCTAAAGTAAGTTTGGATAGGGTGGGAGTAAGATGATGTCATAGGACATTAATTATTTAACTATTGTCTATTTCTTATTCTAACGGACTCGGGTTGATGAATTATGAGCCTTCCTTTCCAACGGAGCCTCCAAGTGCATCCAACTTCTCCTTTCATTCCGCGTTGAAAGCCGGAGAGTCCCAGTTTATTTTATGGACCGAGTAAAAGGCAGAGCCTGGCATAATAATATGGAAAAGTCCGTCTCTGCTCCTTATTTATATTCCCCAGCTCTTTTGTGACCACTTTCCAGAAACTTCCACTAGTCCAATACACATCCTCACTTCCACCTTTCTCCTTGGACTAATAATCTGGAAAGGTTAGAGATTTAGGCCTGCTCCAAAATCAGTTTCCAATCTAATCTTATGATGAAACAGCTTGATTGGTATCGAAGAGCATTTTAAGAAGGTTTCGCATATTTTGGTAAAATCATAACGTGAATTCATATCAATACCGGTTAGGCTGTATTGGGTAATAAAGCCATATTGTTGGTTTTCATAAATCTAAATCAATTAAAATAAATAGATTGAGGCTCCTTGTACTCGTTTATTACGATTGTGTCACACAGACAAAATGCACCAATACAGCGTACAGATGACTTAAGATTATTTTTTTATAGATCCATTGTAAAGGAAGGATTAAATAAATCCTTTGTCTCAAACTCGAACTAGGTGTTCTTAAAAAGGGTTAAACAAACCTAGGTTAGCCTTTCAACTTCACGTTGTTTGCAGAATTTCGAAGATGAAGCTGGTAATTTAAAATTCTGTATATTTTTGAAACTTTTATAAACAAGCTTACGGCAACGTGGAAAAGCAGATCAACAACGTCTGTTTTAGATATTCATTTGCATAGCAATTTTTAACGGTTTCACGGAATAAATGGTTAACCCCATCCTACAAGTCGCTTCAAACTTTGACTTCATATGTGACTACGAGTATTGTGTATGTTAGGACCAGAGGCCGAAAATGGCCATTGGCCGTTTTGAAGAAACGACTATAACCTAAAATAATATGCGGACATATAATTTGTGCTACGGCGCCATTCATGCTTTTCCAATTTAACGAACATATTCATACTATTTAACAACTATAGAACAGCGTATTTCACCAAAGTTTGGTTTGAGAACTTTTGTATCCAACAGAATTCTTCCTAAAACAATATAGCCTAGGGCGTTTTAATTAACAGATCTAAGCAAGCTGAAATTTGTCAAGATTATGTGTTTAGGCCAAGTTAGGTTTAAATTAATTTTGAAATATTCTGAATTTTTGAAAGACTTTACGGGCATTGGAAGTTTTCGGGCTATGGTGTCATCATATATACAATTACTCGTATTCTTAGAATATCACATTTTAATTTCCATAGATACAAAGTGACTTAGATGCACAGACATGGCTAGAATTCTAGGTTACAAAGTCAATAATTTCAGAATACGAGTATTGATAGAAACTTGTCAAGCAGAAAAGGCGACACTAAAAACTAAAAACTCTCAATCCAAAACTGCGTCCCACGAAAAATCGCGGAACCAACCCTCATTTTGATTAGGTCAGGGTCAGGCTAGTCGAATACCGAAACATGCGAAATAACGTGCTTTTCTTATGAGTATCATTTTGATATCTCGGCTTTGGCTAGAAACTAGAAACTTAAAATTGCACATTTACTCATATGGGAAAAGTTTTAGTTTCTATTCTAAAGTCAGACCCTGTTGATGAGAGACATTGAGCTGGGCGTGAGGGTCCTTCCCGTTCCAGACGGAACAAACAGGTCTGTTATGTCTTGTACATGGGACATTGAAGGCCTGAGACGACGTAGTTTGAAGAAAATGTCCGAGTGCTCATGCTGAGACCTCTTTCAAGCTGCCCAAGAGGGGAGAGTCACGAGTCAAACCCTTTATGCCTGTCTGACACTGATTTATTCGGACCTTCTCAATTCCTCAACTATTTCATATACTACTCCTCACCTTCAGAACGGAAGTAGTACAGGAGCACAATTTGATCCATCCGTCTTTCGTATGGCCAATCTGGGCAGCTAAAGTCACCTGAGTACTTATTCCCTTAAAATCCTCTCAATGAAGAGGAATTGGCTCAAATTCCTATTCAATTGATGAGTTTAAGTTGGAGTAAAGTGGTGAGAGAGGGAAATCAGACCTTTCTGGCCCGCCAGCTTCATGTTTATTAAGTTATGCAAATTCCGAGATCCAAAGTAGACGGCAAAGTATCCACACACTTGGAGTAGTTCCTTCTTGGTCCTGGCAGAAGGCTAATACATTCTCGTACGTACTCGCTCACAAGATATTCATAGGCTCATATCCCTCACACTTTATAGAGCTCTATTTCTCAGTCTTGCTCTCTCCACCTCGTCGTCACTCTTTCAATAATGCATCAGTCGAGTCAACTCAATTTACTTACTTTCTCCTTTCCCTGCTCCCATCTCCACTTCCCACATGACTCTGAGAACCAAGTGGAGGGACAGGGACTCAACTGGCTACGAGCTCAGTTTCACTGGAAAACAGAAAAACAAACACATGACTACGGAAGTAGTACCACTTTTCACTCAGGTCACTTGACGCTCTTCCGATACGTCACGGTGTTCAGAGTTCAGGCGAAGAGGATCTGGGCTGATGCAAAGATGGGTTTTAGTCCGACTTGTTTCTCTAAAGAATGATACAAGGTTAAGCTTTTGAAAGCATTTCCTAACTGATCTGGAACATTCACACGTCAAGTATTCAAAGTTGTTGACTAGGGCTTGTTAGGCGATTTGCATTCAGCTGAATCAAGTAACACTCGTCATTTGGCATCTTACACTTTCACCTGATGTGAGTGGACTACGCAAGAGTTATTCTACTGAGCACACTACTATTTTCACTGAGTGAAAGCTTGCTTTCCCCGGAATCTTAAGCTTCTCTATTGGTGAAAGCATGAGTCTACTATTATTATTTATTGTTGTTGTTGTGGGTTTATTGAATGATACACGATTGATCAAGGCCATTACAGCTATTTTTATATGTAACTATTTGAATTACACACTTTAACCACATTGTCCACATAATTAGGAGAATAATTCAATTAAGACTAAATGTAAGTTGTATTTTTTATGAGAGCAGGTTCATTGACTTGGGTATGTGGGAAGACAAGTTCTGTCCATTCTGTGGTGACAATCTATCACTTTCACATGCTCTCCTGGAATGTACGAACTCAGTCGCACTAAAACACAAACTCTGTTTTCCCACATTCACAGATCATGAAAGCTACCTGACTTTTCTATCTGATTCGGTAAATTGTAGGCTAAATTCTAGCACGTATAAAAGTGTATTTGTATTTGTATTTGTACAAGCAATAATTAGGAACTACATGTAAGCAACTGTAACAACTTCGTATGCGTTTAGTACCATTTATTCCGAATGTAAAATGTAACCGTGCTGCTTGAATTGACTGTGCGAAAGCCATATCAAATAAATTACGATTGATTGATTGATTGATTGAATTACACTTTAACTATAAATTAAACTTTTAATTATTTAAATACTTTTAACTACACATTTTACAAACCAGAATACTAGACAGTAATTTGAGTTGCCCATATGTGGCTATGGTATTTGGTGAGGCCTATACCCCAACAATAATGATGAAACCTATTACGATGAAAACCAATTCCAGATGAATACAGGAATAGGATCACGCTGTAACCACATAATGAATAAATTTGCATGATAGTCACTCGCGGCTCGCTCATGGTAACTAGCCACCCGTGTTACTTTCGGTTAAGTTAGGTTTGTGGAAACGTGTGCAGTGGATACCACGGAAGGTTACAATGTGCGGTTACCTCGTGTTCCTTTATCCTGTATTCGATCCTACACTCCAAATTAAGGAAGAAATTTGGATACAACAATTATTGCATAAGCAATAGGTTAAAGAGCGTCTTCGCAGTATCGTTTCATGTCGCTAAGAAAATCGTTTCAAAATTGTAGAAACTGGAAACATTGAATAAGTATATGCAAAAGAGAACACAATTTTTACCTTTGTAATTTGGGAGTCATTTGGGTTTTCGCCAGAATGGGAAACGTTATTAATGCAGTGAGAGGATTTGGTATTTGGTGAACTGGAATATTATTGGTTTCACATTAGACGTAAACCTGGACTCGTTCGTGTTCCAGTATGAACGTAGTGCATGAAGATAAGTGATATATTATGTAGAGTTGGGGAGGTGAGGAAATGAAGGAAGGGGAAAGTGGGAAGTGGAAGGAAGGACATTGACGGATTACTAATTTTGGTCAACAAAAAGCCCGATTTCCCCTCGACTGGCCTGACAGAATCTCCGCTTGGTACGAGACGGAAGTCTTAAGTCAATCCTGACCTACCTGCCTCAAATTACGTTCCTCGTCAACCACTCCAGCCAGCCCCACTCACTCCTATTAGGTTACATTACAAACACCCCGGGAAACAGAGTGCGGACCACACTCTCCTTCCTCTCATGACATGCCACCATCTAGGACGGAAAGGGGAAGTATTGACAACCCAATGTTGGCACAAGACCTCACGCATACGACAATTAATACTCAACCCCAAGCTCACCTTGGTCTACCTACAAACTCCAGATTCAATTCATAATCGGATCAATAAATGAGGAAACATGTCAACTGTCAAGGTATGCGACCAGTCCCTTGTGAAATGTTGATGGCACATTGATCATCATCGTCTGTACTGCAATTCGCCAATCTAATGGAATGTAGAATATTTGAGTTGTGCTACAGTGCTGCCAACTCACACATGTTTACACAAGTTTTCAATTTTTTTAAGTTCCTTGCTTGAATTCTTATTTGCTCAAGTTGCTTGAATTATAATTTTTTACCTACCTGATTTAATTTAATTTTTAATTTTAGCATTTTGTTTAATATGCATTAAGAGAGTCGCGGTGTTCAATGTTGTGTTTCTAATGTCGCGGTAGTTATTAACACGGTTTTTAATGTAGAGGATTTTACGCCAGCTCGAGTAGTATTGAAGCCGCTCTTCTTGTCAAGAGTTTTAAGACGTAGTTTTTATGTCGCAGTCGTGTTTCTTTGTCTTTAATGCCGGGGTATTGTCTTCGTTATGTTTTGTGGTGTTTTGAATCTGGCGGTCGGGTTTGGTGATTTCTATGTCCCGCTATTTAATGTAGCATTTTTTATGTCAAAGTTTTTAATCGTATATAATTTAATTGCAAAATATTGTCTAAAGGTTTCTAGTGAAATTCCACATTAAAATTAGTGTGGGCTCGTCTGAAGTCTTGAGATCAGTATATCATGAAAAGCTCGTCTCATTGTAGCGGCTGTGAATGGAACAGCGTATTCGAACTCCACAAATGAGTTCGTCTTAAGCGCCCTGGCAATCTCGCGAAAAATCATCACTACCTGTGAATCAGAAAACATTTAAAATTAGAATATCATGTGTTAATCTAAGCTAAGGTCCAGGATTAGTAATTATATTCAATTTTGCAGTAAAGTTTTAAACTAACTTGTTCGTTACTGCATTTCTCGTTAAAGTAGCGAAGCCAACGTGAACAGGGTCCATCCTTTCCACCATCTCCACACTTCAGGAAATACAAAAATATTTTTTAAACTTTTTGGTACCTTATTAAACTTTCCTTCGAAAACGTGTTCTGATAAAGTACTTGAAGAAATATAGGGCAATTTATATTTTGTAAAAAATAGTATATTACAATTAAGCTATTAATCTTGTTTCGTTCAATTGAGGGCACCACGAAGGGATTATGCGACAATTGGGCGGGGACAATTGGGCGGGGACAGTTGGGCGGCGACAGTTGGGCGATGACAATTAGGTGGCGACGATTGGGCGGATATAAAAAAATTGTTAAAGTAGAGTTATTCAGTTCGGTTTGGCTTGGTTAGCCTCATGTTATGTCAAGATATGAGGGTGTATGCTGCCCAATCCTAATGTTACATAACTTATAAGTTATATGTTAAAGTTATATCCTGGCTTACTATTCTAACGTTGTATAACGGTATCTATATTAACTCTATCAAAATTAGCATCACAACTAAGCTCATTACGACCCTGTTCAGCAAGTTCTACAAATCCGCCCAATTGTCACCCGCCTAATTGTCGCCGCCCAACTGTCGCCGCCCAATTGTCGATCCGCCCAATTGTCACCCGCCCAACTGTCGCTCCGCCCAATTGTCCCCGCCCAATTGTCGCCGTACGCCACGAAGGAAGCTTTCGTGGCATTTACAAGTCACATTTTTTTATTTTACCTGTCCTCGACTTTTTCCACTCCTGTTTCGCTTAGTTTCGTTTGGGACGATCTCGGATCCAGCATAGTATTTGGTGAAATTCCGGAGAAAAGATATCGTGAATGGCAAACCGTATGAAGAGAGAAAAGTCATTGAACAGGTCTCCCGAACCTCAGCTGTGATTTTAGCTACCTGTTTCAATTTTATGGAAACAAATAAAATTCAATCCTAACGAATATTCGGTGTATATTTGATATTTGATATACTGCTTTAGATTAAAGCTACGAAAGGTTTACAACGTACAAATTTATCGGTCCAGCATGCTTCCATATATGTTTTACAGATATCTTTTGCCTCAATTCCCAAAGTATTTCCAGGATCGTGCAGCTGTTGAAAAACAATTAATTAACAGACCATCAAGATGAGCATAAAAGTTTTACAATATTACCAGTACTACAATTGAAACACAATTTAAATGGATGTTTTCATGAGACGGGTTCAAAAAATTGTAGCAAATTATGGACATTTTTTGACCAATCAAATGAGGAGACATGTGTAAGAAGTGGATGAATTGTATTTCTTTCTTAGAAGAAGGAGATATAACACCATTTCGAGCCGTTCGATTTAAAGATTTATTTTTTTAATCATAATTATCTTGGCTACTATCAGCTTATATTAACTCAAACTCTGTTGTACCTGGGTACTCGAGGGTATTTTCAAGGCATGTCCTAAGCTAAATATGTCCAAGCAAGGGTCAGTACAAATAGATTTCCAAACTTACATCATTTGTTTGTGTATTGAATTAAACCATGATGACCTGATCAAGCTTTCTTCTTCAGTTTCATTTACCTAAATCATTTTACTACGAGTTTTGAGGTTCATTTAGATTAGTGTTTTAACTACGTGTTTTAAGTTCATATTTCGCGTTCGAGTTTTAACCATTTGGTCTATCATCAAATATCAGTGTTGTTAATTTACCCACCCAGCGATAAAAAACCCACCCAGTCGGGGTAAATTGGGTAAAATGGGTATTTTGGGTATTGGGTAGATGGGACTTGCCACATTTATAACCACAAGAATATAGACTAATACATGTACCGTTATATGTAAGGTTA
>JAQFYU010002376.1:0-12058 GCA_034694905.1 Ceratophysella granulata
TTAATCGGTGGTGACCCTGCCTCACCCACATAACCTAGAGTTAGCTTTAACACTGAATTGGAAAGGTCACACTGCACAATATCAATATCACCCATCAGGTAAATGTGGCGGTATTTTGACGGTCAAATAAAACTGACAAAACAATAACCGAAAAATTGTTGGATCAGCTTTCTCACCTCGTACAAGTACCAAACCAAACTATAGGTCAAATGGTTGACCCAGGACCCCGGGTCAAACGCCTAACATGCACAAACAACACACAGGTTCACCGCGCATTATTTTAAAGCAACAACCTCCCCTAATAAATTAAATTACGTAAAGTCTTTTCTCAACCCTTTGAACTTCGAATCCGGTGGCGTATCACGTCGAAAAATCTAAATCTGAATAAGCCTTTAATTCCAAACTACCGCACTCTAGTGGACTTTAAGTGGAGATCGTCCATGTACCTTGACCGTCACCCATGTTTTTCGTTTGGGTCAAGCAACAAGGACAATCTCCTTATGTTTATATTTACGGGAGTCTTACATTGGTACCAATATGATACCAATCCTCCAAATCATAGAATACTATATTAGTCACTTCTTCATACAAATATAAGTGTACGATCAGTATAAGTTAACTGCTATTGTTATTGTTCGAATTCACAAGTAGTACAACAGTCAGGAGCATTGCGTTCAACCAACTATATCCAGCGAAGTATCCGTTTCCTGAGCTTCGAGCTTGTACGTTGTGTTATTTATAATAATTTATAATAGGTCGAACAAAGTAAGTAGTATATTATCTCAGTTGCTTGTAACTTGTAGCTGCTCAAACTAACCTTAATCTACCTTAAGACTAATCCCTAATCATGCTAAATATATAATAGGAATTTATGAGGTCAACAGAAGGTGGGTAGCTTCACGGATACATGTTTTGTAAAATACGAGTTAAAGTAAGTTGTAAGTTGTAAGTTCACCAATGCAACAGTGGTTCAAGCAGGTTCGCTGCTGCTCCAGTCTGACAACAGTATTTAAGTATTATTTCTCAAACCGCGAAATTCTTTGTCATTCAAAAATACCGAGTACAATATTTCTGGGGAAAGTAAAAAAGGATTAAACAAGAACGGCGGGATGCTATTGCACAATAGTCGAATTGATTACCGAAGAAATTAAACTAAAAACAAGGGTGCAAGGTTGTTGTAATGAATGAGCGTTTGAGTTGAATTGGTTAATTTTGGAGTGAGCAAAACATTAGGCCCTTCAACAAAGCAAAACAGAGATATTTTTGGTGTTTCTCATCGTACGTAAATACACGAAGTCACTGAATCTAAAATATATGTATTAGACAAAACTGTACGTGTTTTCTACAGCTCGGCTCATGCCACCTGAAGCCTGCTCGCGCTGAAGCCTTTCCATTGACTCGCTTCTCGTTCGAACTGATCCATTGTGTGTGACCACTTGCTGTGGAATTTATAAGAATTTAATCATGTGAATTTCAGAATTTTACAGCAACACCTTGAAAATTAGTTTACAAAACTCTCACCATGTGCATTTCGGGAAGCGGAGGACGAGAGCGATCCGAACCATTCTGTGCATGAAGTTGTGTTAAACCTCGAAGGGAAGGAAGGGCGACTACGAATTCCGTCAAGGTCACATCTGAAGTTCCACCAGATTCCAAGGGAATGGGTTGGAGCCTGAAGTGCTCCAGCATGTCAAACACTGACTGGAACCACAAGTGTTGAACTCGACATTGGCCTTCGGGACTCAAAGTCATCCGGAGATGCTGAAACAGAAAAACAGATTCTTCATATGCAAACGCTTGGGGTCAGTTTTCAGTTGGTTTGACTTTCGTCCGATTATTGTGACATGTGCCATACCTTTGCCTTTCCTTGGAAATTGAATGTGAGTACAAATTCTCCCATCCGTGTTTCACTTTGACGAACGAGGAAGGTTCCATGGCCTTCTGTTTCATCTTGAAGCACGAGTCGAGCTGCCTCTGATCTGGACAATGTTCCATGGAACCAGGGATACTCTTGAAGAGACGAGTAGATGTCACGTACGGGCTGACCAGCTTCAGGTTGAACTCCAATGATCGCGCTAACTCCACCGCTTCCACTATTCGCACTCGCAGTACTAGCTCTCAAATCTACAGCTCCGGCTCCATCTAAACCTTAACAAGTTCAAAATTTAGTAGACAATCGAATTTTTATCAATATAGTTCAGCTGACATCATCTGTCCAAGCTCAATTCCCTATGTCTGTAGATTAGCATGAGGCCATCGACCGGTTTCTTGCAGTGAATTGAGGCCAGATAAACACATTTTAGACGCATTGCTAAATTTTTTGCATACTGTTGCTACTAGACGATCGAATTGGATTTTCCGGAGTTCCGTGTGAATGAAGAAGTCTGGGTGGGAGTTGGGGTGGGTTGGCCAGGCTCACTGTCCCCCCAGGAGAAGGAATGGTGATATTGGGAACTGCTGCCCCTTCTGACCCTTCAGCTACTGCCCCATTCTCTCCTGCTTGGCTGCCTGGGTTATTGAGCTGCTGCGTGAGTATGGAACCGTTGGGTTTTTCCGCTGAGTCCGTCCCACTCCGCATAGAGTACTTGATTATTGAGAGCCATGACTTCATGTCAGGACTGTCCACGGCCTCAATCACATATTCCATATTGTTCTCAGCCTTCAACACAAACGTATTCTCGCGATCTGGCATTTCTAGTGCTGTAGTTTCACGTGCTTCCGTAATTAGGAAACAGAAGACGCCTGATTTGGGTTTTACTGACTGAAAATATCAGAAATTCAGTATGCCAATAATCTCAAATTGTCAATTTTTTTCCGAAATACAATTTTTTGCGATGATGATGTGGTATGGCTTACCTTAGGCGGAGAATAGAACTCGAGCATATAGCCGCCCACTGTTTTCACTAGAACGAGCCGACACTTGGCCCATTTCTGAGATCCATCTAAGTTCTCTCCACTGAGATAGTGAACCGGTCCTTCCTTGGGACACTCCACAACAATTTTGGCCAGTTTGGATTTGGAACTTTTCTCACCTTTCCCTTTGTGCTCACTACCAGAACTCAATTGGACTTCATCGGAAAGTTGCTTATGGAAAAGTCTACCTTTCTTGAACCCTTTGAACGACAATCTGAAAGAACACAACCAGATGCAAATTGAAATTAATGAACAAATATATTATCCAAATCTTCAATACGAAACATATCAATCAAGTGACATGCATTAACCTGCGATAGAAGGGCTTCCGAGCCGGAGTGGGCTGCACAGGTGTGGTGGGTTCAGGGTCAGACAAATCTTCACCGTCTCTATTTTCTCCGTTGGTGGGTGAGCCAAGTCCAAGCTCACTGTTTCCGCTACTACTCTGACTATGAGCCTGAGCCTCTCCGTTGAGCTGCTCCTGTCCATTGACACGTGAAGAGATTGCTTGAGACGTTGCTCCGTTCCCAAGCCTCATTTCTGTGAGGAGATGTCGGCTAAAGACGTCCAGGAACCGCGTGACGAGATCATCATTTGACGGAAGAGAACTCCGACTCAGCCCAGCAGGATATTGAGACCGGAGACCTGAGGCGGCTTCTGTCGCAGCGGACACGGCCAGTTCCTCACACCAATTTTTCCAATCCGAGCTTCCGCTGCCCAATGGCCCCATGGCCATCCTCCCTCTTGTCTATGTCCACTTTCTTTCTCAAATCTTAGCCTTCAAGTTCAAGCTCTTCAAATGCACTTAAATTAGATCCTCGTACTCGACATCTCTCTTGATTTCGGTTACTGGGTCATTGCAGGAAGAATGCTGGAATTTGTGCGTCGCTGTCGCTACTCATGATCATGATGCTGGTAAACCTCAACCGCAACCGCCAAACATTTGCTCTGAAATCATAATCAGGAATTATGTTAGACACAACTCACACTTGAGAATTGAAATTACCGTAAATTGTGGACCAAAAATGACTAGTGCTTTGAACTTTTGACTTTGTTCTTCCTAACAACCCAAAGTTCCAAATATTGCTACATTTTACAATTTTTTCTAAAAACAAGATAAAAGTCAACATTGTACTTCTCGTGAATTTCTGAAAACGTCGAAAACATTCAACATTGGAACCTCGTGATCCTGATGGCGAGGATAAAATAGAAAATCACACCTCAATAATGTAATCTGTTTCATCAGACTTAAGTTAAATCAAGATGCTACTTCGTGCAGATACAAATGCAAACGGTAAACGCTTTTGTACTTAGACATGATTTATATGTTAGAATACAAATTTGCGCATTATTTTAAACGTTCTTAATTAAATTAACTCATTGTAGTAGACAATTTAATATGTGTGTTAACTGCAATTTGTGTAATTGACTAATTAATGTACTTAATTTAAGTTACATTTCTGAACGTTTAATTTGAGCAGCGATCTCTGTCTCCTATGTCCTACCTGTTCTGTTGCTTTCATTGATATAAAGCGAATTTACTGTGCCTGTGATGTGACCGCTTCAAAAACAAAATACGGATTGCGTTGATCCAGCCGATTCCGTGTCTGTTTTCCCTCAAAATAGCCAAGTTATGTAACATTAAATGTCAGGTATAAAGAATATTGTTACCCGCACGTGCACGTGCACGTACATTTCAGTTCCTCGGACGTCAAAAAACGTGATGAGATTAGGTCAAGAGTTCACCGGAAGTAACACCTACTACACCTACATGAAACACGGGAAAGGAGATTCGGATTTCGGATTGTGCATTGCGCCAACGTAGCGTAGCTCCGTGTTTCCCTTTGTACTATTTTTTTATTTTTGAGAATTGGAGACGCATGAAGTTCCCGTGATCTCTCCATAATCTCGTCTTTCACTGTGATCTTCGCATTTCGCATATCTGCTATATGTATGTATGCCTACTCCGCTACGCTTTCTTCTTTCCTCCTTCCTCCTTATTGCCTTTTTCCTTGCATCCAGAATCCAGATTAGAAAATACAACAAGATAGGACCATGCATGGAGAGATTTGACAACATCCGTTGAATTCGTGAATTTAGGTCTTTAGAATTTACAAGAAGAAAATAATAAAACAACGTTTCGATTTCATTATACTCTATCTTTATACAGGAAAGTACGCAATCAATTCGAGCAATTTGGAAAAATATGAATTAATCCTTTCTGTCTCACCAAAATTCTCAAAAGGCGTGGGAAATGTCACAAAATTTAATATTTAATACATAGGCAGCTTCGGGTTTTTGATGTTGCGGTTTCTTGTGTGGCGCTCGGTGAAATAATTTTGTTAATAACGACTCATTAATTGTAGAACAATAGCGAGTTAATCTTTTAGACAGTCATTAAATTGGCTTTATTATTTTCAGTATGATTATGTATAACAACACGTGAAGGACACATTAGAAGGTGACAGCGCGTTAGAAGAGCCTCACATTAAAGGTTAAAAGAACGAAACAAACCAAGGTTATACTTAAAATGTCAATTTTCATTTAGAACTAAATTGTAATCTTACGAATTGGTGTAAATAGTGGGTACTCTAGGGTTTTCCGAATGAATTTTATACAAATAATGACGACATCTAGAATACATATTTTTAACGGTGATCGATTGGCGTCGATGTGGAGTTCACGTATTTACGTTTATGTTTACGAGTACGCCATGCATGAAGTCAGAAGTAACTAATTGAACAGTTAATACATAGACGCAAAGCCATGGATGGATAGCAGGTACAATAGAGAAGGTGACAAGGTTAAAACACAATGCAAACATCACTGATAAAACACGAAGAGAAAGACGTAATGACACGAGACACACACGACTGCCATTTAAATATGTAGAACAGAAAATGAGTTAAGGGTAATGTAAATTTTTCAATTTAAATACTTTAATGAGTGAATTAGTTTAGGTGGATGCTAGATGTTTGATTTGGGCTAAAACATTTGACGCATAATATATTTGTTGACCCATCATGCCCGAGGGACAAACATCTAATAATGCAAAACCACAAAGCCGCAGCGCGCGATCTCAAACCAATAGGTTGGCATTTGTCGTACACAAGATTATCATAATATCTTACGCCTCCAGTATTTCGTAGCAAATTAAAAGTAACATATCTTTGTTCCATTTTCAAAACTGGAAAGTTATTATTTTAAAATAAAAAGCTAAGTTCACACCATTCATATACATATGATTCATATGTACGAGCAATTTAAATCACAATCATCATTATCATCTCTTCAAATCATGACACATGAAGACGACTCAACGGTTCATTGGAGTTAAATTGTGTTTGATCTTCAAACCCACTTTAACTCCAAATGTTCCACACAGGACACAAATTAAAGAACATCAGCACAAGTTATCACGTTAATAAGCACACTCGTTTCAGCGTTATTCGACAGGTCAATACGATTAAAAGTAAATTAAAATGCATGTACAGTCAAATAAATTACGTACCTAAAGCTTGGTGCTTAAAAGCAATACTGACATTCCTTTAAGGTACTTCATGCAAAACCTAACATTGGCTAAAAAGTGTAGAATGAAGCGTAAAGGAAATTAATGCAAATTCCTTTAAAAAATCTGGTAATATCGGGAATAACTTAAATCTAATACATAGTACGGGGGTATCTATGTGGACATACTTTCTACGGTAAGTTACAACTACCGTACAAGTGACAACAAACGTCGCACCATAAAACAGAAGTAAACGGTAGATTTCTTTCTACCAAAGGGCATTGAGAAATGTCAACATCATGCCGCATGTAAATTGAATAGCTCATTGTAATTCTCAAATCTGCGAAGAACACCGTTGTGACTTGCAATTAAACCCTCTTTGGCAAAGGCATCAATCTGTGCCAGTTATTAAAATTCTCCGTGCTGCTCGAAGGTGGAAAGCCTTAATTGTTGTGGATATGACTATATTGCACTGAGGAAGGTTAGGCGATACTCAAAAATATTTTACGGTGAGGTTAATATCATGAATTTCGTCAGTTAATAAAAGGTAAAGTGCACGGAAGAGTGTGGTGGAAAAGGGTGGAGAAACTTAAAGCGGTGGGGTTTCGAAGTGTGTCCAATTGATTGGGATAACCTGAGTCTTAGTACTCGAGAAGTGAGAGCTGCAGAATTTTGTCCAGAGTCTCCTTCTCATCCCGCTGAATCCGCTCAGCATCTTCATCCTCTTGTTTGGAAATGGCAAGAGCTGTCTGTAGATCATCGAAGCTGGTTGACCTTCCGTACGAAGAGCCGTCTGGAGACTCACGATTCTCAGAAGTGAGATGTGGGAGAGCTGAGGCTCCGCCCACAGCTTCGGAGGATGGTCTCCAGCCTGGACTCTGCTTCATACGCTCGAATATCAGACTCTCCTCAATAGCACTGCAATTCAAATGGAGCGTTTAGTGGCCTAACCTTCAAAGACAAATGTTAATTTTGTACAGACCGTTGAAGGAATTGCTCCTCAGCATCATCCTCTGGTGTATTGTCTCTCATCAAAGATCTGGGTGCATTCAGAGCCTCGTAAATGTCCACTTGCTGGCCAGAAGCCTCGTCAGATCCCCAGTCCAAGCCATCCCACTGAAAGAACTCATCGTCATCTGTCAGCTTTGGTCCAACTCCGAGTGCACTCGACGTTTTGTAGCCTCTAGGTACTGTAAAAATAGTTTCATCCAGAGAACAGGACAAACGCCCGTTGTCGTCAACAAGGTATGAAACGCCCGTCACAGGCTCCACGCTCCCAAAGATGTTGTGAAAGGTGACGGACGCATTCACGAGATGGTAGATGGGTACCTCTGGAATTGTAGTAAAGATGAATTACTGTTTTGTTCATAGTGTTTCAAATTGAAGCAACTTTATTTGAAGTATACCGAGTTTGACTGGAAACCCTGATGGGATTTGAAGAAGAATGAAGTCCTTGAGTGACTTGAAGCGGCTGTTCGTAAGCGCCATAATGTCAACAATAGGCATCACTTGCTCTTGCAGATTCAGAGGGTAATTCTCCGAGAGCCAAACGGTGGCCTAGAAGTTGAATCAAGCATCAAGTTAGATTCATATATAAGCAGAAGAAGTTCAGTCTCACGTGACATGGGAACTTCAAGCTACTCACGTTGAATCTATTAATTTTGGTTCGAATCTCCTTTGGTCTTCCAATGTCTCGTCCTTCCAAAAGATCATTGCAGTCAAAATACTGTTCAGGGCTGAACGTAGCGTCAGCTAATAAATCTCGTCTTGCTCCCTATTCCAAATTCCAACCATGTTATGAACATGTTAGCGTCCAACTGTGTCATCAATTAGTGCAACTTACAGCTGAGAGCGGAGGATCCGACTCCGACGTCTCCGTTCCACCAAAAGAATAGAAAACTCGTTCCATCTTGGCCTTTGGTTCCATCCGAGTTTTGGCCTTGTCCTTCTCACTCAAGTGCTCAGTTCGAATTTTGGTAACCAGACGAAAATTGTTGCACTCGAATACTTTACACTCGTACGAACTGACTCTCTCCGTCTTGTCCGTATTTCCCCAGCCAAAAATGCTGCCTTTCATTCTAAAAGCGTAAAAAATTTTAGTATCACAAAAAGAATCTTTTCGGAAGGCGGCTTATGTGCTTTCTGTTGCTACCGTTTGAATGAAATGCCTTCCAGATCCATTGGGGAAATCACCGACGGACTACTGAGACGCTGCGATACGGATTTGAAGTATGATCGATTGTTGATGAGGAAGTGCTCATTGGGTTCAAGAGAACCGTTTGAACAGACCACGTGACTGTACACTTGTCTTGATCCATGGTCAATCTCCATAACCACCACTTCGCTGCCTGTGAACACAGTGAGGAACAATCAAAGATGAGACAATTTGATATTTGTAAGAGACACAATTTTCTGCTTAGAGTCAAGTCCACACAAAGTTCATATTATCGTTGACAGAATTCTGCACTCGCCTTCCACTTTGAAGATGAGACTCACAGCTGATTCCTCCCATCCTGGTACGGAGAAACCATTGACGGAACTGTCAATGCGCAGGTTGGCTCCCATCTTAAAAACCCGGTGTACTTGTCCAGGGAGCATCCGAGTTAGTAAAGGAACTGTAGCAATAAAATATTACATCGTGAATTATAAACCTCAATATTTTAATTAAATTGGAATGTTGAGTTACCCCAACTGGAAAATTCCCATTTCATCTCCACATAGAAGTCAGGTGCCTGGAAATAAATTGATATACATCAAATCAAGCATCGATAACAACATGAACTGAAACATGAAGAAGAATACAACTGACATCTTTGAGACGCTGAAGTAGCTCCGGCACTAGTCTACTCTGCTGTTCTCTTCTTTGAATGTCTCGACGTGTCAGGATCATCCGCAAAATATCAGGGTCACCTCGACTCACGGCTTCATGCGTCACTACAAAAAGATAATGTCAATTTTATTTGCAAACAAATTATTCATATCCATAATCCCTTCATTGACTCTTACCACTCCAACCAGATTCCTGCGTAAATGTTGAGTCCGCATTGCAGTGTAGGAGACAGTCCACCAGTAGTTGGTGACCCAGGATCACGGCCAGTGTCAACGGAGTTTTTCCTCGAGGATCCAACTTTTCCAGATTCTCCTGAGAATGTCGAGTATAGAACTCATAATCCAGACACACAATTCACTCTAAGTAGAAAATGGGAACGAACTTGTACCTTGACAAAGTCTTTGTCCTTCAGTGCTTTCTTGAGGCTCTCCAAATCATTTTTCCAAATTAAATAGTGCAATGGGTAGGTTTTCTCGATATAGTCAATAGTGACGCCCATTGTCAACAATCTCAAGCTGTTCCGAATTCTGAATCAAACGAAAATGACAAATTAGTTGCATGTCAAGTCCACGTCAAATAATTGTGTTGATATCTCTTACACTATAATATGTACAACACCATATATCAACAGTAGCCGTGACCGATTGCAGTGTACCCAACCTCAGCATGTACCACTGCGTCTTTTCGTAGTCACAGGTCACCCTCGTGGGTGGATAACACAAAAATCTTGTTGCTTGCGCTGTTCCCTAACAAGACCTATTGCCAATGTACCAGGCCTCTGGCACACACAAGCAACACCTGTCCTGTCATCTGCCGCACAAGCATGACGTTTGCTATAAGTTGTAGGTGCTAAAAGTGTCACGTACCTCTGAACGTGTGTGCCCCACTTTAGGTTCCAAAATCCCGAGTTCAGATGTCAGATGTTGAATGTGTCCAAGCGGCGAACGACTGATGCGTTATGCGTTACTACTGCGTTGTTGACAATAATTTGCAGACTAGGCGTATGTTCCGTCCTCAAGTTTGGTGAATGAATTGTATGACTCTTTATTTCCGTGACGAGTGTGACGAGACGACCAATTGAATTGAATAATTGGAAAGAATTGGAGGGGTGACAAGAAGGAATGTGTCCCAAATTCCAGTCGAATGAGTCAGTGAGACAGACGGGAGTGCAGGATAGGGGCTGTTCAGCTCTGCACGGAAGATGATGAGAAGACGACGAAGTGAAAGGAGCGGAGAAAGTTCTGTGCAGAGGATGAAGATGAACTAACGTTACGTAGGATGATGTATGTATGTGGGGCCTCCGGTTCGGATCTCCAATTCTCCCAAATTGGATTGCGGATTGGAACATTTGAAATGTGGAGCTGGAACAGAACAGGAAGTAATAATCCTTTCCCAGCTCCTCTTTCTCCTTCTGCGGATTAGGTCCAGGCAGACAGACCGGGAAAATAGGCAACGGCTGTTCCACGTTGCGTTTCCAGCGTCCTTCCATTATTCCAAGAGTTTTTTAATACACCGGACCGGATGGGATCTATATTTGGTATTATCAAGTACTTTGAGGCATTGTGTGATCATTCATCATTATAAATAACACCAATCTTTAAATGTACTTTGAATAATTCTATAGCTATCATGGAATTTGGAAATGAAAGGCCAGTCCTCAGAAAAATGTATGTTTACTTTAACGTGCCTATATCATTAAAGTACAATTGCAAATTGCAAGTACAGCTAAAGAAAGGCTCATAATGCACTATTATACATAGGTTCAATAGAGATCCAAAATGAAATATGCCTGCACAAAAAATTTCATTATGCATTAAATTGTACCGTAAAACAGTTTTGATGTAGACGTACCATAAGGATTCGAATTTTGAAAAGCGAATACCCTGGAAAAAATCCAGCCTTTGTCCAAGTTTAAAAAGAAACAAAAATGCTAAGCTCATCAGTGTAAAATGCAGTGACGAAAATTCTTGAAATTATTAAAAATAGATATTGGGAAGAACTAAAATTCTCAGAATGTTTTTGCAATTGTACATAGAAAATTAGTTCATAATGTAGAACTGAAAAAGGAAACTATGCCATATATGCAGTAAACATATGCTAAATATCGATTCAAAATCTCCAAACAAATTCACTTGGATTAAAAACACTTGCAATAAGGATAAGACAATCACAACATTTGGAGCACTATTGGAATCAGCCGGTGTATATGAATCGACGAGATATTGATTTAGAAAACAATCTACAAACATCCGTACCGGATAATAATATATTTTTGCATTTGTGAATATCGAGGCTCAGGTCATGATGAACGAAACTTTTCTGCGGTAAACCATCCTGTCATGTTTCATTCAGATTCAGAATTGGCGATATTGGGAAAATATCTATCGAATCGAATTAAGGGCTCCCAAACTCCTCGCACCAATCGATCGATAAGCACATATCGTTTCGGTAATGGTCAAAATCTGCAAATGAAAATGAAACGTGCCTTTACTGGAAATGCCACTAATTGACGTACCGAAATGTTGCTATGAGTGATTCGTAAGGTAACAATTGGGCGGGTTTGTTAAACATGCTAAACACGTGTTGAGTTCGACTATGTGATGCTAATTTGGTGGAAGTTAATACTCGTATAGCTAAGGATACCGCTGTACAAATAATGTTAGAATAGTAGGCTACGAATTAAACATATAACCTATGTAATTTTAGCACTATGCAGCACAAAACATGAGTAGAACCTAACATCACCCAACTTAATTGCCTTAAAACATTTTTGAAATCCGCCCAACTGTCTCCCGTTCAATTGTCGC
>JAQFYU010002377.1:0-12055 GCA_034694905.1 Ceratophysella granulata
GTATATAGTAGAAAACAATCGTGCGAACTTTTGAAAAGTATGCCTCGCAGAAGCGTCAGAAGAAGTTTCAGAAATTTTTAATTTTAGAATCACATACAGCCTATAGGAAATGGTCAAAAGTTATCAGCCAGTTTGTTAATTTAACATCTGCTTCGTCCACAGAGTTTTGACTTCGTCAGTTCACTTGAGGTCGAGTTCATAACTAGTCCACTATATTCAACAGCATCATATCTTAGACAAATATGTTTTACATGTCACACGCCATCGGTCGTTGACTCATGTATATCAATATGATAGTTGTACTGAATTGACATACAAAGCTATAATAATATTTTATAGGTTAAATGGTGTTAAATGAACGTCTGCTGCTTCCCAATTAGCGCGATGGAAGCATAAATTGATTTCAGATTCCTATTTAGTTTACTTTTGACTTTCTTCGAAGTGATATAGTATTGAATTGTATCGAAATGTTGCCATGTCGATGTGCATGTGCATTACATATACTCATAGATCAGTATTCATGTTTCGGTTTGCCAGGGCTTTAGCAGTTTAAAAGCACATTACATTTGTTCAATGTAGACTTGTTCAATCCTCAATAGACTTTAGCTATGCTAGTTGCAGGTACTCAGAATTCATTCCGTTTGTGTTTTAAAGTTGCTATCTCATTGACTATGGTACTATTCTGTATGCCCATAGCCCGGTCTCTTTTACCAGTTTATACTGTTAATTTATGTTATGTTTTAAACTCTTTCCGTAAAATATATAAAAGCGAGCTCCGACTAATTAAATCAAGCTCTGTTTTGGCATTTTTTCGTGAAACTAGCAGAAATTCCGGTAAGCGACAGGATATCCTGAATGTTCCATGGGTGAAATGCGAAAATTGCGTAATTGCAAGGTCTGGCTACATTGGTTATTCCGTTAGTTAACGTTACATTAGTAAATGCGAAACTGCGAAACCAGATACCATGTCTTCCAATGGGTTCGTCTAGTGGTACTGCCATGAAATCCAGTCTAATGTCCGGCATGCATGATATCGTTGTTAAGAGCCGTGGGCCAGTTTAAGTAGTCTTAGACTCAGCCCCTTTTTCTCACCAAAACTCCGTTGTCCAGAGCGATGTCTCTCGGAGGGCGGGTATATGTTGACACGTACACTATTATAGTACCCGAGCTACCGTCGGGACCAGGATAATAGGACGCCAGGTTGACACCTCTGGTATCTTGAACGAAAACGATCATAGGGTCTTGGTCTTTCCCACCTTTTCGAATATTACTATTTTGAAAGTTTCCAGCAGCCTCCGTAAATCCGTACAAGTCTGAAATGACCATTTGAGGTTTTTAGTGTAGATCGCAAACCTAACGAGTGTTACAAACTGAAACGCAGAGGGATCAGACCATTCCTGTCTTCTTTCAGACAGAACAGACGGGGGCCGGCGACGGGGTCCAAATGTAATCAGTAGAATCTAATTTAAGTTAAAGACACTAATCAGAGCATAAATAGCCGTGTTTAAGCACGCACGAGGCGCATCCCTTCACATGACGCCAATGGCGCCCTCATACGAATCAATAGTACTTTATTAACAAGCAGAGTTAAATGCAGCGTAAAACAAAATTTGTTTTATTTATTGGAATACCTCGGTGTTTGTAATTTCTCGATACAGATCAAGATTGTAGTTTGTGTATATGGATGATATATATTGTACTCAATGTAGAATGAAATTGATAGTGCCATTCTTACGGTGCTCTCATTCAGTATCCGTGTTAGCGGGTTACTATTTCCCGTTTATTGGGACAGGACGGCATTGTTACCTTTTCTTCAAAACTACCATCCTGTTCAATTCTGACACAGGGTGGGCAAGGACTGCACGGTCCGAGCCCTCTAAAACGCACAGTGTTGTAAGATATGAAGTTCAGATTCTTATTTTAGCCTTACAGTAGAGATCATGAAGCGTGTTGATCCAGTAAAACACGTTGGTGGCGGATGCCTGTCCATACTTGTTCGGAGAATCTTTCAAGTCTAAATCAAACACGAAGCTCAGAGACGGGCCGCCGTCTGGACTCTGCATAGGATCAGTCCTACTTCCACCACCTAAAACATTAGCATGTTTACGTGATACATGGTTTAGTTAATGGTCACAGGAAATTATTAACATATTGAGACAGTAATCGTCTGTGGGTGATATGCTTGGAACGAAAAAAAGGTTTCGCTCCTTAACAAAACACTAATCTAGACATGGTGGAACTTTCTCAGCTCATCTTGGTTATCATGTTACAATGATAGAATAAGTGCGCTTTTCTAAATCTTTCAATTGTTAAGGGAAAGGACGGAAACCTTCAGCAAAAGTTGATTCAGATAACAATATGACTTAAAGCGAAGAGGAACTAGAAAACCTCTTCCGCATGACTTTCTTTCCAGCGGCTACAATAGCAGCTAACAACAGCGTGTTACATCATCCTGACTTCAACCTTTTTTTTCGTTCAAACAATTTAACACAACAGGCGATTCCTGTCTCAACAGGGGTATATCGTGTTGGCCTAGATAGGAGTAATATGAATTAGCACAGTCAAATGCCTGGAGCACAAGTGCGAACGGGACATCTCTCATAGATTTACGAATACTCGTCGTTTACTTGGGTTTAGCTGCACGAAGGCGTTGTTGCCAATGGTTCTAGTAATTTTCCCAAGTCCCATATCATGCCATCCTTTTGGTGAAGCAAACTTATTTGCTGGGTCAGAGATAATGGATCGTTCACCATGGTCAGGATCGTTGATCCCAAACTTGAAAGCGGAGTACTTCGAACCAGAAACCAGTTCCAGCAATGAAATAACTTCTCCACTCGTTGTTGCGACATGAGCGCTGTACCTAAGCGGGAGTCAAAATATCTGAGCGGTCAAGATTTGCAAAGTGTTTAAACTGAATAGACGAGTTTTAACTGAGAAACGAATATGTGTCTTACAATTGATTCTTCGTTTGGACCTGCAAATGCCAGGCAAGGACGAGTTTGGTTCCATTTTCCGTTTGAATGTACTGCAATTGGGCGGGAATTGGAGCTATAGCGAAGGACGAACCAGAAATTCGACAAGATTTGGACTCAGAGACTCTAGCTGTTTCTACGTAAAGTTGGCTCTTCGTTTCTCTAATTCCCAGTAATTTAGCCAGACTCAGCGCTGCATCCATCGCATCCTTCTCTAGTCGGGTTTCTGGCTGCGGATTTGGACTTCTGTAGAAAGAGTTCCCGGCGGAAATCGTTTGACCCTTGGAATTAATGTTCACATTTCCCACTCCGTTGGACACATCCAAGCCATTCACAACTTGCTGGAGATACACGTGAGTCATTCCGTTGTGACTTGATATGTATGAACTGGAAACGCGCAGAGTCAAAGGATCTCCGTCGTCATTGTGTTCCATGAATCTGTAATTTAGCCAACTTTATCGTGCGTTCGTACTTTCAATACCCAGCGACATTTAGATCTGGTTGGACTACTTTACTATAAATTGGAAAATGGTTCTCTCTACTAACGCCATAGCTTTAATGTGAATGAGTACAAAGTACTGATCTGGATAAGTGCATTGGTTACAGTTAGGACTGAAAACCGAATATTTATACTACAGAGTTTGTGATTGTATCCCCCTTTTGAAACAATCCTGATCAAAGTCGTTAGAGACAATCTTAATGAAATTAAGTAGTTCTGAACCTAAAACTCTTGGAAGAAGTTTCGGAATTTCTACATAGATGCATATGCTGCATATACTATTAATGCATATTGATTCATAGATTGATGCATATACTATTGATGCATATACATATTTGATGCATATACATAGATAGATGTATTTCTAAATGGTATTATATCTCCCTTTTTTGTATGCTGATGACCTTGTAATTTATGCTGGGGGTTCAGATCCTAAGCTGATTGTACAAGCTTTATCAGAGAATCTAGTTAGAATTCACAATTGGTGCTCTAAAAACAAGCTAACAGTTAGCATTGATAAGAAGGAATTCATGTTTTTCCACAAAGCAAATGACACGGGCTTGTTCCTGCATTACTTTTAAATTACATGGTTATCAACAGACTGTTTAAGCTTAAATACCTTCGTGTGCATCTTGATCCTACGTTGTCGTTTATGAATCACTACAGTGTTCTTAATTCTCGCTTAAGTTCTTGTCTTGGTATTAAAAAGTTCCTGCCTCTTAAAGCTAATAGAATGCTTGTAAATTCGCTTGTTTTATCGTCATATGACTATTGTATTCATAATTGGGCTGTACAATCAAAGTTGTATCTTGACTTGTTAAAGGCGAAAATCAATAGATATTTATATTCAAGTTTATATTGTTCGCTTTATAATAGAATTCAGCGGCAGTTAAGATATAAGAAGAGAAAGAAATCGAAAATTCTACTAACATTCCGCTCGAGGAACCAACTAGATATGAATGAGTTATTGATTAGGTTTAAAATTTTGACGGTTTATGAAAGAAGTTTATGGTCAGGTGGAAAGTATGCTCTCTCGTTTCTTAAGTCAACGGATCCTGAGTTTAATCTATTTTTTAGATTATCTTTGAACACCCGTAGCTCTAGATAGATACTGTTACAAGTCTATAGTGGTATTTCTGAGACTTTCCGTAAATCTGGTAAATTTAGAATACGCAAATTCTGGAACTCCTTACCTAAAAATTGGATAATTCATTCTGATATTTGATCTGATGGTTTTGTGAATTTACAAGTATTTAAAGATCTTCTATATGAATAGTTTGTTATGTCAAGAGAAAATAACTGGCTAAGTTTTGAGTAAGTTGTATTAATAAGGTTGTATGTCCAACAATTTGGAAATCAGCATGTTCAGCCCTGCTTACGCTGTGGCAGTGCAGCATATCTCTATTTATAGTTACTATGTATGTTGAAATTGAATAGACACTTGAATAAACTTTATTAAAATTGAAATTGAAATTGAAACGCCACGGAACATGTGTAAACATTTAACATCTCAGATAACACTGGAGAATTTTTCGCACTATTTGACAAGATATTTTTAAGCGAGGTCGTCCGTTTTATTTATGAGATTTTTATAGCAAGGTTCAGTATGGGATCTTATAGCTTTAGGGTATGATTTTCGAGTTGTTGATCCACTACAAACTATAAACCCTTTGAGTTCCGGTTTCCGGTACGTGGGTTTAAGGAGTTCTCCCTTCCTGACCGGCATTGGTACGGCAACAAGCAATAATTTTTTACTCCTTATGTTACAGTAAACGAAAAATATTTCCTTTAAGTTATTAAGTATCAATTCTATTTCAAATTCTTACACGTTCCAATTATAATTATAGTTTGTTCTATAACATAAAATACTAGTTTGAACTTTGTCATTGTTCATGTTCATTAAGTAATATCTGGGCTTGCAGGTTCTCAGATCGCATAGAGGCAAAAATAAGGTTATGTCAGACCCTTTGAACACATAGCAATGCTACCTCTTCCTTTTTTAGGTTTGTAGCTCAGTGTCTTGTCTCTGGCTGCTTACAAGGTGGATAAAAAAAAAGTATCGAAATGTAATGAACGACGGCAACATTTGCATAGCAAATTTAGACCAAAACAGTAAAAGTTTTATTTTGAAACAGGCTAGGCATTACCGCTTCGCTGTATCGACGAGTCCCATGCCCACAGAAGCTTCGATGACAGGAAGTGTTGACGAATTAATCTCAAAAACTGTATGGACGCTTGGTGCAAAATTGTAGATGGTGTTGGTTTCTCGAGTGTCTAGTAGTACTGTAAATGGAAATATAATATTGTGTCAATACTTTGGTTT
Source organism: Ceratophysella granulata (assembly GCA_034694905.1). Taxonomy (NCBI): domain Eukaryota; kingdom Metazoa; phylum Arthropoda; class Collembola; order Poduromorpha; family Hypogastruridae; genus Ceratophysella; species Ceratophysella granulata. The sequence continues at coordinate 5,795 of JAQFYU010002377.1, forward strand.
GTTTGGTTTTTTCATATAGATATGAATATGAGCTATATGATTAACAGCAAAAATGAGTCAACGATGCACAATGACCAACCAATTGTTGCCCAAAATTGACTGAATTCAGGCACAACTTTGTGCTCCAGTACACAAAAGCAAAGTTGCAGATTGAAAACAGAAACTCTGGGATCAGTATTGACTGAAGAAATACAATTTTCCCAACAAAATTTACGTTTAAGATAGAGTCTAAACAGGGGCGTAGGACCCGTGGTACGAGGTGGTACAACTGTCCCAGGGCCCAGGCCCTTAGGGGCCCGATCTCTTCTTGATATTTACTAGATGTAAATAATACGTTACAGGAAAGCCATGTTGAAAAGAAAAGAATGGCTAAAAATCTCAAAAGGTTCTTGCGCTTCGCGCGAAATCGCCAATGTCGGCCTCCTTCTTTGGAACTTCCCAGAGATGTCGATCATTTTCCCTTAATAGTCGGGATTGGGACTGAATCAAGATATTGTACTCATGGTTCCTAATCTAAAAAGCAGTCACCCGTCAACCTTCTCTTCAAACTTTGTTTTTTCGATCCACAGTTTAGACGTTTTTGTTGATTTCGAGCAGCTAATTTCCCGTTTTTTTAAAATCGTGAATTAATCTGACTTGAAAAGCTGGAACTTGATTTGGGTATACTATTGCTTGCTAAGTTCACTTGCTGAAAAACTTGAAATTTTTAAGCTTGGCGCAAAATACCGCTATTAAAAATTTAATTGTTTACGTCTTATTTTACAGATTTCGTATTTAAAATTTACTTTTTCTAATCAGAAACAAGGCAGAAATAAAGAAATTTACTATAAAAATCAAAAATTTCTTGCGCTTCGCGCAAGTCATTGGCGTTTCGATTCTATTTGTCTTTGAAAGTAAATCTTAAACTTTTCCCTGAGCCCAAGCACTTTGAATAAAGTTGCCAATATATCGATTTTAGTTATTATTATTATTAGAATATTTAGTTATTAGAATAGTATCTACTTCTCAATCCTCAAGTATGCTTTCCAGTATGTGCTATATTCTATGTCAAGACAATACAAAGGGAAGGGTAATGTTTGTAATGAAAGTGGTCATCTGAGGTAGTGGTTCAAGCATTGTATTGAAAGTAGTGGCGCAAATGTTGCGTTGAATGTAACAATACGTTCAAAAATTTGCGCGCGCAAAGCTTATCGGCAAATTGTTGATAAATATTGTAGTGTTTTGTAACTGAGGGCCTGGGTTCGATTTTGGTACCAGCCTCGTCAATTTCACGCTACGGCCCTGAGTCTAAAATAAACCTGACCCCTAAAAAGTAGAAATATGTGGGAAAATTGAGAATTCCATCATCAGCTGGACTCCACTTCCACTCACATCGCATGAGTATAGTTTTCAACTTACGACTTCTAGCCTCCAGGTCAGCAAACAAAACACTTAGCAGCAGAAAAATATCCATGACAAGAAATAAAGCCATACTACGACGAGGGTCGTTAATCAGAAATTTACAGTTTACTAAACTCAAGCATACGTAGAGATTCAGTTGCCGCACACTTTAAATATTATATCCGGGCTATCGACGAAGCAGAAGCGATGTTTTGGTGTTCCCAGCAATTATGGTCGACGTGAACTGAAATCTTGGCAAGGATATCATCCGCAATTTATGAAACCTCGCCAATTGCTCCAGAAGCTGGGACGTGGATGTGACGTAAATAATTGAGTTTATGCACAGCTGTTGCACTCCAAACTCCAACCAAGAGGTCAATTACTCCACTAACTCATTACGGGGTCGCTTATGAATAGGAAGGGAAAGGCTGGCCTGCATTAAATCTTACGGTGGCAAAGTATAGACGTTAGGCAGATGTAAGGGCTGCTCCGGCACGGGACCTCAAGGATATAAAAATTTCGGGGAAAGTTTCTCTTTCTTAGAACCATCAGCAAATTATTAAGAAACTTAAATCGCCATACTTTTACGGCCGAAAAGCTGGTTAGCTATCGTGAAGCTCAGGAGATATTGTTAAACCAGAAAGTTCGTATGGGAGAGTCATATCTGTCTGTCTGTCTGTCTGTCTTACTTTCAGAAGCAGGTCGTATGTAAATGGCATAATTGGCAGCTTTGTTGCTTCCACAATGGGGCGTTCAACCTGTATGTAAACTGGGAAATACCGCATGTAGCCTTGTGAAAATGGGACCTCACTGAAGCGTTTAAAATTTCAGAAATATAAACCAATATATATATATAGTACAAACTACGCACATCTGTGGAATACCCCATATATCGGCTTTTCCAACAAATGTTGCTTCTTCTTTGACAACAATATCGAAGCGGTAATAGGTAAGGGACCTTGTGCTTACTCCACTTTTTATAGCAGATACACATAGAGTCTTAATGAAATTGTTGACAAATTACCACCCAGTTTGTCAAATTAACATCGGTATGCGGTGAATTTGGCAAAGTCCTGTTTGGTGAAATGTGAAATAGTGCGTTTTGCGAAAATGATAGAAAAAACTATTTTCTAAGGAATATTTTAAGGACATTTAGCCGTTTAAGTAAGTCGTCGGTGGCGATGGTATGAATTCTGCCAATCATGTGAACGGTTGAAATTGAAATACGTCAATATGAGCCATCAGATCACTCACAATTTTTAGTGCAGATAAGATAACAGCAGGTAGAACTATTCCTGTGAAGTTGGCAATTGGTCATCCTTGACTTTTGACAAATATTTGAATTATGCTTCCTTTCTTCATCTCCTCAGTTCAATATACTGTCCTGTGGTGTTGTGTTGTCAGTGTAATGCATGAACAGCGGTATCAAGCGGAACAGCTTGATGGAAAATATAAGAATATTGCTAAGACACAGCCTGAGCTGCCGGCCAGCCACATTTTGAACCTTGCAATGGAAGGGTTCACTGAGGCTCAGGTAGTATGACAACGCTGAATATTATATCTAAAAAACTCATTTCCTGATAATAAGATTCGAGGTTGCTTTTTCCACTTAAAATGTGCATCTACAGGAAGATAGAACAACTTGGATTCCAGCGCAGATATTCTAACGATAAAATATTCGTCATATTTGCTAAGCGATTTTCATCTTTAGCCTTCGTTCCAACGAGAGGTGTAATGCACAGGTTCGGCATAGTTATGTCAGTAATTCCCCCTGAACTCATACCGTTGGCCATGTACTTTGAAAGAACGTACATAGGCAGTGCTTCACATCCACCAATATATCCAAATAGCTGGCCCTTGAATTGAATCAGTACAAACTAGTACTGAATAGATACACTGGTTACCGTTAGGACTTTTGAACTGAAAAATGAATATTATATTTATACTACTCGTAAGACCGCTTTCTCCATTTCCGATTTGTTCACGAGAATTTACATCCAAGCTGTCGCCAGTATGAAGCAGGAGTATTGGTGTTTCTTTTAATCCTATTCACCATCAATTTTGCGGACCCGATTCCCCATTCCCAACCCCCGTCGCCACTATCGACAAACCATCACCACCAGTGCTTCACAATTTAGTAGTTGGTTTGACCAGTGTCTCAGAGTGAGGGCAGTTTTAGTCAACTCATAGTCCATATACCTCGACGGGCGACGGCATATTGGAAACGAAAGGATCTTGCCGGGTAGGAAGATTGGCCGCGTTCAAAATTAGCATTCGCTTCATCAGTTCGCTTTTAGACCAAAAGGTCTTATGGGATGGTCCTGTCCGTCTGTTCTGTCCGTCTCTTAGACATTTTTTGGAAGCGCAGCGCAAGTCACGTATGTAACATCATATCAATGGAAGCTTAAATGCTTCAGCTTAGAAGCCGATCTTCTATATGTAAACAGGGTTAAAAATCGTGCAAACTTTTGCAAAGTGTGACTCGCAGAAGTCAATGAAGTTTCAGAATTTTATAACCAATTTATATAGTAGCACAAGAAGCGTATCTGATGCATATGATGAATAATGTCAGATATATTGCCTTTACATACAAATGTAAATGTACTGCTTTGACAACAATATCAAAGCGGTTAAAGGTGTTAAAAAGGAACCTGATTTGGATTATCAACTAACGTGAATGAGTTTAAGGAAATACAAATTTTTAATTCGTATTCACATGCAGCCTATATGAAATTGTTCTCAAGTTATCATCTAGTTTTTCAAAATAACTTTTGCTTCATAAGTTCACTTAATACGTCGGCTTCACATTTAGTCCACTTTTTAATACAGATTGACATACAGCCTATATCAAATGTTCCACAAGTTAGCATCTAGTTTGTCGAATTAACATTTGCTTCATCAGCTACTACCGTTTGATATCGTTAGTTCAATAGTATGTCTAAAAAGTATAAGGTTACGCTTATGTCTATCGCGTCGTCTAGCACGTCGTCTAGCACGTCCGGTTGCTCCTCTAGTGCGTCGTCATGTGCGTCGTCTACATTCATTTGGTCGCAAGGCAGGGTTTTTGTAACGGCTTCACATCGTTCCATAGTCAATGACTAACCCGATGGCAAGCGGCTACGTCTCGAGGTCTTGTACGTCTGGTTTCTCGTATAGTGTATTGCCCACAACAGCGTCTGGTTCACGGTCTAGTTACCTAGTACGTCTGTCTTGTTCGTCGTCCAATACGTCGTCTAGTACGTCTAGTTCGACGTCGATATATAGGACGTCCTTTCTGGTTCCGAGCTGCCGTCAAGCAGTTTTAATTTTAAATCAGTATCAATACTTCTAACTTCATTTCGTATTCGAATTTTGAAAATGGACGATTCAGCTGGACATCCGTAGAAACCTCAAGAAATATTAACTAAAATTTGTCGCAAAACTTAAGCAGTTCCTTTTGTTTATATCTTCAATATTATTGGTTTAATTTTTGCGGACCAAAAGCATTGAAATTCGAAATAGATTCCCTATTCGTATTTTTGAAAAATGTCCCCAAAATTTAGTGTTCATGATCTTCCATGATTTCGGGGGGAAATTTACTAAATTAACCCAAATAGATCGAGATTTGAATTTATTCAGATATTGTATTTGAAAGTAAAGCTTAAGTAGAATCAGAATCAAGTTAACATATGAAGGATTCTATTGCGTATTCTATGCATGTATGTGAAGATTAGATCACCGGGTCTCAGAAACCCAGAATAGCTAACCTGGGCTCTTGGCACTGCGAATACTGCAATAGAGAACGTATGTATGTAATGCTTTTGCTAAAATATGCATCAGAAGCAGCTTTTCCTGCACAAAGTAACCATCTGTTTTTCAAAATCGATGCTGGGTAAAAATCCAAACCAAAAGCACAATACACTAATAGTATCAATTGTGATCAACACTATTATAGCCGTCCCCACCAATTTTAATTAGCAATTTGTCATTCTCGTTGGAGGGTCTTGCTTTCCTTCAGAATCTGAATATTTATCTTCTAGGTTAAGTTTGTTAACCTCTTCTAAACGTCTGGCACCCCGTAAGAGTTTGATGAGAACAATCGAAGTCCATTTCAAATCAATACAAGCACATATTAACGCATACTTACGTAGTACTAATAGGTAACCCTCGAGTTGGAATAATGGTACACTGGCACTGGTCACTTCTACTTTAGCAGAGACGCGTCCCCATGCTATACACTATATACCAACTCAAAGTTAGTCCCAATATCCAATAGTTCTAAACTATGCACGTGAAGCGGCGCATGTTATGTCCTCAACACACTGACTTGTGATAAACACCAAGGCTGATAAACAAGACTACCAAATTTAGACTACACTGGACGTTTTGGAAATGTCCCTCAGACGTTTATCTACCTTGTGAATTGCTGCAATTTCAAGACCAAGATAATGACACCTTAGACGTAATGTGACGATGCACTTACGCCCAGTCCGATTTAGGATAATACCAAATATGCCTATATTGAGACCTTGATACGACGTCGTAAGTCTGGTCGTGGTCGTAATTTCCTAGCTTACCGCATTTTAGGTTTCCTCTTCACTGTTGCTCGCTTAACTAACTATAGTCTTAAGCAAACCAAATCTCCACGGAGATCTTTGGTTGTGGTTGAAGATTTCCTTAAGAGAAGCTGTGAAAGCCTGATTAGCAGATGATGAAATTAATAAAATGATAATTCTCCGAACAAATATCAAATGTGTTAAGATTCGTTCAATGAAACTGACGTTATGTTTTAAAAACAGCTATGTAAAGTTTCCGCAAAACTTTCAAATGTTCCACCCGATGATTCAAGTGATGCAGGCTGTATCTTGTAGCTTCAAGTAAGTGACACACTAACGATGAGTA